>JAGDQP010022517.1:10429-30311 GCA_022664845.1 Lepisma saccharinum
GTAAGAAACGTGTTAGGAATTAGCCATTCATCAACAAATAAGTTCCTGTACAAAATATACTCAATTTTCTTTATTGTAATCTATTTATTTCTTATTTATTATAATTTTTATAAAACCCACTTGTTGGTCTCTAAAAAACTAAGTTCTGATATGAATTATGTGGCAACGTCGCAAAACATGAATATCCACTCTCCTGTTTTCAAATATTGATTCTTACTAACTTCTCCGGTCTGAGCCTAAAGGCCGCTTTAGATGACAGTATTTATGCTACGATGAATCTTAGGATTAGCAGTAGTGCCAGTGTGTGAAAGCAAGAATGCTACAATAGGGCAAGATGCTATGGTATAAATCCACAACTTTTTTCTTTTTACTCTGGTACACTGTTTTCGCTAAGACTCGTCGTACGAGAAATTGCATCGTCTAAAGCGGCCTTTAAGATACCTAAAAACAATAAATACATTTTAAGAAAATCGACTAGCCTCTACTGACAAGCATTCTCTGTGGTTAAATTAATTGAAGAAAGTTATTCTTTCACTATTATTGATCATAGAATAAATTTAATACAGCGATATCAGCACGTTTGTAATCAGTGGGGATGAAGTGTTGCTTATTCTTACTTGGGACTTTAAACTCCTTTTTGAAAACTTTTACCAAATTGTAGAATATAGTTTTTATGTGTATAGGATCTAGGGGAATAGCATTAAATGGAAGATTAGATCATAGATACATGAAGCACGGCAAATTAAACAAGAAGGAGCTTCATACAATTTTTACTTTGTTTCCATTTGAACAAGAGTTTAGCTCGAAGTTTACCATAATGCATCGTAGCCGTGGTTTTAGCGTCGTGTTCATTCTCTTTTTCTTTCTTTGTCCATCCATAAAGCTGACTAAGTTGGTTCGAACCCTACCCATAGACGCAAAGCTCTTAACTACATGATACTTTTTGTACATAGCTCCGTCATATCTATGTCGGTGTTACACAGACGTATCAATATTAAATTTTTCTAAAATACGCATAAAGAAAAATATATAGTCGAAAAGGAGACGGGCCACCGACTATCTGAGATAGTCTGCGGGAAACAATTGCAATTAAAATCAGTGATAGTCACGATACATCTACAATAGTCAATAATTTCTCCACTATAGAGATTTAAAAATCAATTGCAAATGTCAGTTAGGATCGTCGGGCTTTACTCGGCACTTGTTTTGAACCCAACTGTACACCGACGGTTGAAATGTGTAGACCCTTATCTGTGCATTTTGGTCGAAGATAGAAAGTGAGGGAGCATTTATTATATCTAATTTTATTTCATCATATAGTGTATCCAGAGATTGATCCCATTTAAATTTTGAATTTTTTGTTAGTAGCCTTTGAAAGGGTTTCATACGATCCGTAAAATGATCGATATGCGAACGCATGAATGAATACAGGCCGACAAAACCTCTAAGCTGTCTATTCGTTCTAGGTTTTTGAAAGTTTTATATTTTCTTTGCAATTTTAGGGGAAATTGATACACTATCTGCACTCACTTTGAAGCCTAGTACTTCAGGAGAGGAATAAAAGAAATGTAACTTTCGAGGTGCAGCGCGGAAATCGTGTTTGCTAGGCGCTGTAGCGAAAGTTGTAGATCATTCAGTTGTTGCTCTTTGGTAAATGATCATATTACTATGTCTCCGCGAAGCTTGTAATTCTATTTGGTAGTCCTGGTAGTAATTTCTTAGTTACAACAGTCAATGCAGAAGTCGACGCTAAATGACCCATTACCGCTCTTTGGAACTTATAGCGGTTCTTTGTAAGGTTTACCTAGAAGGTAGTGTATTTTTGGCTCATTTTATCCAACAATATCTGGTAGTATGATTGCCTTATATCGATTATTGAGATCAGTTTCTTTCCTTTTAAGCTGCTAAAACCTCTTTCGCTGACGGAAATGGTATAGCTAAATAGTTTGTGTACTTAATAAGATTAACCAAATTTAAAACGAAACGAAAGTCTTGTGAATTTTGTTTCTGAAAGACAAGCAGATAGATGCAAAAGAGCTAGAATATGTCTCCTTGATAATTCCGGCTTTCTCCAATTGACTAAGCTGTAGGTCAATCTGCTTTCGTACGCCAACTGGAATTGGCGGTAAGCTGGCGTGGAAAGCCGGTGCCTTGTCCACGTGTATCTTACGTATATAGCCTCTAAAATGGCCGATGTCTGAAAGGTCATAGGTAAATACGTCTCGATATGTGTACAGTAATCTAGCAATATAATTTCTGGTACTCACTGAGAGTTCTGGATTGATATCAAACAAAGAAAAATAAAAAAGTTTATTCAGTGTACTCTAATCTTCCTTCTATTTCTTGCTTAGAACGGTACTGATAGATGTTATCCGGTTCCATTTTCTGTTTTTCAATGTGAAGATAAATTTTTTCTACCGTTTCCTCAACGTATGCTATTGGGGAAATTTTCGGCAATGTGATTTTATTTGCTGTTGGATTTATTACCAAAATAATTGGATTATCAACAGGTCTTTTCATAGTTAACGCTTGGAGATTGTATTTGTCTTTTAAATACTGTAGTAGCGTAACGTAAAGAAATGCTGAGTCGTTTTTCATATTATTACTCGTTATTACCGGAAGAAAAAATGATTTCGCTGGCACCGTTATATTTGTTGTTGTGTAAACATTTGCCATGCTGTTTTGTTTTAGTGACATAATTACCGATTGAGAAATGTCTTGCTTATGTCTGTTTTCATCTTCAATAGGTTTTCCCGGTAGAAAGAAATGACATTTCCTTCGAAGTCTATTTGCGCTAATAAACGTTTTAACAAATCTCGAAACATTATGGGGCTTAGGAGACTATTTTCTATTGCTCAAAAGTAATGTGAATAATATGTCGTACCAATTTTGAATTTTACTAATGTTACATGTATCTCTATTAATTTATTTGCTATTCCTTTTATTTGTTTTTTGTAAAGAATCAACACGCTGTTTATGGAAGTTCTTATTTTCGCTATATTGAAAATGAACTTGCAGTATCTAAAATTGTAGGAATTGTTCTATCTCCTACCTGTATATTTATTAAATTAAAGATCGATTGTCATTCGTTTCAAAGTCTGTATAAATTATTTGTGGATTTTCTTTATTACCAGTAATATTCACAGAGTTGGACCAATTTCTGTGTAAAGTTGTACTAGTATTACTCGCCTATTGATGGGAGGACGACTTTATTCGTTTTCCTGATTGCTTTCATTTTTAGTTTTGTTATACCAACAAATATGAGAACTGTGTACAGGCTTAAATACACTGAACATACGGTAATTGTACCACTTGCATTGTTTTGGTTACCATTTTTTTTTCTTATTTTCGCTTTTAATGTTTGAATGTTGATTGTTAATTTTGCCATTATTACAACAATAATTCTTGGTCCTTTTTGTAAGACGGTTTATATGATGCGTTCTTCGATATAGTTAGAGATAATTCTGTCAATTTATTTGTAATATTCTCCAAGTTGGACTGAGGGTGAACATTTTGACTAGGTTGTGTTTGATTAGGTTTTAGTTGCTGAATTTGGTAGGCCCGGCCCAGCCCGGGAAGCTTTAGAAGTTTTTTGACCGAGCCCGGCTGGCCCGGAAAGTTTTAGAAGCTTTGGGCCCGAGCCCAGCCCGATAAGTTTTAAATATTCTTTGCCCGAGCCCGGTCCAATAATTTTTTAAAAATTCTTGGCCCAAGCCCGGCCAGATAAATTTTAAAAATCTTTGGCTCGAGCCCCAATATATTTGTATCTGCTATAATAATAATAATAATAATAATAATAATATAATGCATACAAGTCTATGTGAGTGTTCGAACAATGTTGTGATGCGCTTAGATTTGCTAGTCATTTTAATTTCATTCTACAGGATTGCCGTTTCAATTTATTTCTAACACAAAGGATCAAAATAACCCTTTCGCTGCTTTGAACAGTAGGATTACTTGTAGTCGCAGGTTTCTTAAATCCAGCAAAGAAGTAGCCAGTCAAAGTATAATTTTTATTTACAAAGTTAATTATCAGAAATTGACCCCACCCGCAAGACCTACATTTGCACCGTATTAGATTGCAACGCTGACTTCATCCACCATTTCTTCCTGCGGGTCGCTGAAGTAGAGAGAAGAACAAAGAGTGCGGTTTCCTTCCATTTTTATATCAAGACAACAACTCTAACTGTTCACCCCCTGGGATCCAGTGGTTGGATTAACCATATTCTGCAATTGACACGGACCATCAGAGGAAGCTTCAATACACATATTGTCTTGTGTTATTTATTGAAGGAAGGACATGTAGTCACTCGTGGGACTGCCGACTCGGATACTTGTGATCTAATCCTCTATAGAGAAAGTGGAGTCGCAAAGCAATACCAACTGTAAACATCGCATTGTTTGTAATACCTTTCACTCCACGTGGAGTGCACACAGATTTGAACGTTTGGCTTTATTCCAATTATCGTTTAACGGAAGTCAATAATTATTGAACTGCTTTAAAGAAGTGCAATTAATCGGGCCGAACCCAAACCAAAGAAATAGCGGAGCTGGCCCGGCCCGTGCAGGTCTCTAGTTCAGGCTCCCCTTTAGAAAGGTCAATGATAGGTTCTTGCGTAGTCCAGGGAGGTAACGTTTGTGTACTAGAACCTTGTTGGTTAGAATTTTGAGAATACATAGGATAATTTGGATAGTCTATTACTTTGATTGTTTATGTTTTGGTATGTCAAATTTTGAAGGTTATGATTCTGTAAACTATAACTTGGATTTTAAGGTAAGGTTTGAGGTCCATATGGCTTATGCTTATTTTGACTTTGGGTTTTTAACTCTTCCAAAAGTTGGAAAGCTGCCTTTTTTTTACATAATCTCTTTTCCTCATTAAATCCTGAGATTTTTCTAGTGCTTGCAATTTTGTTTGAAGTTCCTGGACGGTTTTGAATGTATCTAGGGCAATTTTCTTGAGAAATTTTCGTTGTAGTCCTAGTGATAAGTAATGGACTTTGGCCTCTTCCGTACACTTTGGAAGGTTGTGCTGAATGGCTCTTAATTTTCGAAGAAAGTACGAATATATGGATTCTTCTGGATTTTGCTGTACCAGATAAATTTCCATTTCGGCCTTACACTGAGTAAGTCTAGGACGACTTATACTAACTAGTTTCTCCTTTAGTTCGTCACGTGTTATTTTAGCCAATTGGTTTAATGATCGTGATTGAAATATGAGGTCTAAAGCAACATCATGGAGATACATTGAAAGAATATCCACTTTTTTATTGTTTGTTCAGCCCTGCAAAGTAGCAAGGTGTTCGAATATCGTGAAGAAACGGTCGGGATCTTCATTAATTGTTCCCGAATATTTTTTTAAGTGTGGCAAATTGAAAGACGGTTTTGTTGCCATTTCGACTTCTTCGTCAGAATTATTTTCTATTTCTGAACTGTTTCGTCCTGTCTTTTTCCAGAACGGGTTATAGGCATTTACTCATTAAGTACTCTGCTTTTGTTTAAGAATCGAACAATTGACATCTAAGACAATTTAATGAAACATACCTTGGTATTCCGTTAAGTCCGTCCTGTTGTGGGCTCCAAAAGTAGATTCCAGTGCCTCCTATGGGTTGTAGTTTTGTTTTTCTTGAGGGTGGGATTGATGAGAACGTCCAAAATGGTTCTCCTAGGGTAGGTTATTCTTGCAGGTATATATCTGGTGTAGTAAAAAGTAATCCATTATTTTGCCAATAGATGGCTTCAGTGATCTGTATCTCGCGTTGTATAAGTCCGATCGGGTTCAACGGGATGGCGTTCAAACGATGAGATTGCGTACTACAAACACTGTTCAGATAGTTGTGATGAGTTGACTCAGTGTTGTGTGAGCGCGCGTCAAAATGGACACTAGCAAAGAGAAAATACGCTATATTTTACAGTTTTTCTTCGATAAAGGCGAAAACGCAAACCAGGCGGCTGCAAATGTGAATAGTGTTTATGGTCCTGATACTGTAACAGCAAATCACGCGCAATTTTGGTTTCGTCGATTCCGTGCCGGTAATTTTGACGTCAAAGATGTACCACGCACTGGAAGGCCACGTGTCGAACATGTCGATAAAATCATGGACATTGTCGCGTCCGACCGTCATGTAAGCACTGTTTCGATTGCCCAAGAGCTAAACATTGCACAAAAAACCCTGTGGAATCATTTGCATAAGGCTGGATACAAAAAGAAGCTTGATGTATGGGTGCCACACGAGTTAACGCAAAAAAACCTCATGGACTGAATTTCCATCTGCGAATCGCTGCTGAATCGCAACAAAAGCGACTCATTTCTGAAGCGGTTGGTGACTGGTGATGAAAAGTGGATCACTTACGACAACGTCACGCGAAAACGGTCGTGGTCGAAGCGCGGTGCGCCGGCGCAAACGGTGCCCAAGCCAGGAAGGTTTTCCTGTGTGTTTGGTGGGATTGGCAGGGAATTATCTACTATGAGCTGCTCCCCTACGGCCAAACCCTTAACTCGGAACTATACTGTCAACAATTGGACCGTCTGAAGGCAGCAATCGCCCAGCTTTGGCCAATAGGAGAGGCATTGTGTTCCACCAGGACAACGCCAGGCCATACACATCGATAGTGACTCGCCAGAAGCTCCGGGAGCTTGGTTGGGGGGTTCTTATGCATCCACCTTATAGTCTGGACCTGGAACCGAGTGATTACCATCTGTTCCTGTCCATGGCGAACACGTTTGCTGGTGAAAAATTCGCGTCAAGAGAGGCTTGTGAACATCGACTGTCTCAATTTTTTGCCAATAGGGACAAGGGCTTCTATGAGATAGGCATCATGATATTACCTTCCAAATGGCAACACGTTATCGAACAAAACGGCGCATATGTGACCTAAATCGGATCATTCTAACTATGGTAAGTCAAGCCTTCAATGTCATGCAAAAATAATGGATTACTTTTTACTACACCAGATATGTCCAATTGAAAAAAAATATGCGGGGATAACACTTTTTACAGAAACTTTTTAAATTGAAGTGGTATACTTTCGGTATAACTGTGTCACTTGTGCACTGTTCGTTGAACACTTATGACGTGATAGTACCCCAATGGAGAAAACAGGGTCGGCCCTCCGCTCTGCACTTGTCGTTGGTAGCTTGTCTTCTTATCCACTCATCCATGGATCCATGTTGTGATGTTGCTGCTCTTTTACGGTATCTGTAGCAACAGGCAGTCTAGAATGGAGTTGCTACGCGTTGTTCACCATCATGTACAAATAAAAGTAAAGGATGTTTTCCTTTTTTCTTTCTTATGTGCAGTTTTTCTTCTTTAACACCCTGATAATCGCTGCACTATTAAATTTGTATCTCTCAATAAGTGTAATATGTCGCCTTAGAAAACACACACAAAGCGAAATCTATGTCATAGATTAACACCTGATTAACGAAATTAAGTGTTCGTTGAAATATAGTTTAAAATTCAATGTTTTCAACATGAAAACGACAACATGAAAAATGTAGTTAATTTCATTGTATTTGCTTGCTTTGTATTTTTTTATATTTTCATTACAGATTTCTGTAATAAGACGAATGAAATTAAGAGATAAATATGTTTTAATGTAATAAGCATAGTTTAATATTAAAAAGTTACAGCCCTCGGCCAGAATTCGACCCATCCACATTTCAACCGTCGGTGTACAGTTGGGTTCAAAACAAGTGCCGAGTGAAGCCCGACGATCCTAACTGACATTTGCAATTGATTTTTTAATCTCTAGAGTGGAGAAATTAATGACTATTGTAGATGTATCGTGACTATCACTGATTTTAATTGCAATTGTTTCCCGCAGACTGTCTCAGATAGTCGGTGGCCCGTCTCCTTTTCGACTATTCTTGCCGTCATATTCCCGCCTTGTTAGGACATGGCCGGCTTTTCCTCAATCCCGACCAAATCCCAACCTCATAGTCGGGACAAGGGAGGCAAAAAAAAAATTCCCACCCTTTTGCCAACCATTTTCACAAAATGTACTGGTGTGATTGGTACACTGTTTAAGCTAGTGAGATCACTCCTAGCTTCGTTCTTTAGGCCACTTTGACAACAGGATTTTTTTTCCTAACACGCCTATTTGGCGTCGGGCCGCCGGTGGACCGCCTTTAAATGTGACTTTTTCCCGACTGTCACACCCCCGACGCCGGGCCGATGGCGGCAAAAATTGGACCGTCGGGGTTGGAGCGCATTTTCTTCATTGGGACTTGTTTAATCCCGGCGATCCACCACGTTATCATCTTGGTGTCTGTTAATTCACTTATCCCTAATGACGTGGTAGCACGTATGTTTAGGATAGATCTTAGGTACAGTCCTTCCGACGTTAGGATCGATGTTATAGTGGTTATATAACAGAGCAAAGACACTTGTAGATTTTTATCCGACACCAATTTTATTACAAAAGTTCAATTAAATACGTGATATACAAAAGAATTTACAGTTACTAAAATAAGGATCCGGAACTTCGGCTTGCAATGAATTATCGGTGGTTCACCTCTTTATGTAGTGACTTATACGACTAGGTCCTTTCGGAGTGGATAGAGGTGCTGAGAGGATTTTAACTCCAGACCAAGATAGATAGGGTGTGTGTACCGACTCCAGACCAAGTCAGAGGGGAAGAGGTGACCACTAGTTGAAATGAGTTAGTGATACTCTGTAGGCTCCTGATAGGCTTTTTATAATCCTTTCTGGTAGGCGTGGTTACCACACTTTCAAGCTTCACCGCTTGGAGTTGGCGTCGTCTGCTTCTTAAACTGATTATGTAGCATTATCTCAATCCTCTGTTTATGTAGATTGTTATTATGATTTGTGTTAGCATACTGACCTACTAATCCACTTCCCATTACAATATTGTCTCTTACAAGTAACACTATTTCAAGTGGACACTCAGATCTAGAAGAGATATACATATTTAAAATCAGCATAAAAACTGAGTTTGTGTGTACAATATTAGGTGCCATTGGCCAGTGGTTGAAGACAAATTGATGATACAATAGCTAAATTCTTGGCGGCTGTGGAGAGTGATATAAAAGTGTTGAAATACCATTATATTTTTAAATTACTGAAACAAATTGAAAGCAAATACACAGTAATGGGTACTGGGTAGAAGGCGTTTCCTTGCGGAGGGTATATTCTGCATGACCGCCATCTTGAATTTCCATTGATTTTCTTAAATGGGAAAGGGGTCGTGTAATATGTCATTCTGGACTAGAATTTTATGGAAAATACGTTTCTGTAGTCAATTTTGTCGTAAATGTAATATTGTGAGATATAAGGGTATATGACGTTGGCATAGGGTGGCATTCGGTAGCCTGGAAACACCTATTTTACCTTGAAACTATACTAAAAAAAATGTATGCATTTAGGTTTCACTTCCGTCGTTATTTCGAGAATAAATGTGTTATTCTAGGCTATTGTATAATTACCCCATGCTAGCGTCACATACTCCTCTCTCTCACAATATTACATTTACAACAACACTGACTTCAGAAACGTATTTCTCGTAAAATTCTAGCCCAGAATGACATATTACACAACCCCCTTCCCATTTAAGAAAATCGATCTAGATTCAATATGGCGGCCATGAAGAATATACCCTCCACAAAGTAAGGCCTTCCACCCAGTACCCATTACTGTGTATTTGCTTTCCATTTCTTTCAGCAATATAAAATATAATGTTATTCCAACAATTTTATATCATTCTCCACAAAGAAGAATGTGACTGTTGTATAAACAATTTCTCATCAATCACTGGCCAATGGCTCCTAATATTTTACACACAAACTCAGTTTTCTTGCTGATTTTAAATATGCACATCTCTTCTAGCTCTGAGTGTCCACTTGAAATTGTGTTACTTGTTAGATATGCGAGGGACTTTAGACCACAGAGCACATGTTTGGCCATTAAATGAAAGTTAAGTAACTGAATAAATACTCCCAGAGAGTACGCAATACATATAGGTCTACACAGTAGAAAGGGAGATATATCCCCACTATATGCCTGGAAATTTCAATACATGGAGTATACATTTTGTGTGTCAATGTCCGCCTTGGGAAAATTTTAGAATTATTGTTAACTCTCCAATTACATTTGAACGTTCTGCTACTACTATACTTTTTATCCTTAAGGCGTTTAAATACAAGATTTTGCAGCGCAACGTGCACCTTTCTATAATGTTCATGGTTATTTTTATTCTATCGGAATATATTAAGAATATTCCCTGTATTTTTTCCTTCATGGTACCAAGCATTCTAATCCTGGGGAAAGTAACGGCATATTTCTAATTACCCAGGAATACTCCTGGAATATTAGGAATTAAAATGTAATACTCCTGGAATATTCTTATTGCGAGAGACTCATTTTAAATACATGCAGAGAATGAGAAACAAAGTAGTTTAAAACAGGTAAGGATTCGTATCATACAACTTTTAACTCTTGTTCTGGGAAATACATTTTAAGAGAAAAACAAAGCCCAGTTTTCAAATATTGAAAAAAAAAAAAAAAAAAAAAAAACTCAAAATTTTCAAATTGCAAGGGGGTCGTGTAATATATCGCTTGAAAGGTATCGAAATAGAAAAATTTTAGATCAACTCCGGGATCGATATGTTACCCCCATTCAAAATAACGGGGGTCAAACTTCGAAAATGACCACTTTGTTTTATTACGATTTTTTGCTCACGATGTAAGAGTCGAAATGGAATAGTACAAGTTGGTTAAATACTTCTCTCGCAATGCTATTTGGTACCACTAATAATTCTACAGTATGACATGTAAACAAGTATCTTGTCTTAATCACCCCTCAAGATCTAACTTGGAACGTACAAAGCAAATGCATAATATAGAAAAGTATAAGAACTTTATATAGTATAACATATAAGAATTTAAGCATATTTAGATACTTAGCAGATACTAATATATGATAGTGGTCTTCAAACCGTGTTCCCACTTCTTAACTACCAATACCTCGAACATATTTGTATTTCAATATCACATTCCTAATAATGCTTACATTTTTAAAACGAAAAGCTGTACCATTCTCAAACATCTGAGCTATGCCATGTTTCTTAAGGCTAGTAAATAGTTATACGAGTAATAGCTCGTAATATATAATAGCTATAATTTTATTTGACTCAAAATCAATAGTTTAAATTCGTAAGTTCTATACACAAATTTCTTCCCTAATAGCAGCCTAACCGAAGCTTGCCGCTGCTGAGGTGTTGCCGTAAGCTTGGATTGTAAGTCTGCTGATGTAATGCGAAGACAATGTGTGCTTAATAGTTCCTACTTTATCAGCTTGCAGCAAGCTAACAACTTCACAGATAGTATGCCAGCTAGTAACAACATTGCCAGTCACTTGCTTCCCACGTAACACAGGATATCCCTTTTAGATCCACAATATGCGTACAATGTCCCAGAATATATCGGGATCATTAAGGATATTGTAACGTTCCAAGTGCTGCGCCACGTGATTGAGCACACGTCTCTCGTAATCAAAATATACACAAGATAGTAGTGTGTACTACGTGTGTTACAACATAAACAAACAAGTGGAAACGTAAACAGCGTAGACGATAACATGAGTTTCATCAAGAAGCCACCGATAGAGTTACTACCGATACGAAGGAGGTGTCAGCGACATCAGCAATTATAGGTCTATAAAAGACCGATGCACCAATGTAAATTATCACTTCCCCGGGTGATCACTTCTTTCCTTGTACTCAGTTGCAGTTGGACTGGTACGCTCCTTCAACCTGTACACTCAGTTGCTGACGGACTGGTGTGCTATTCCTAAACCCGCTCTCTGTTGCTGTCGGACTGGAGGGTATCCTATCTTGCTCACTCTGTTGCTGTCGGACAGGTGGGCTACCTAATTGAACCCGTGCTCATTTGCGCAGGACTGGCACAAAATCCGGCACTCAGTTGCAGACGGACTGGTGCCTTCCTTCCTGCACTCAGTTGCTGCGGACTGGTGCTATACAAAATCTTTCTTTCTTCTACGAGGCCTACACCCAAAAAGAAGAAGCCAGAAAAGTTATATAATAACTTTTCAACTTGTAAATTTACTCTGGTACGGGAGAGACTTTTTATTTATCTAAAGAATTTACATTATTTTTATAATAAAACTGATAATGGGAAAAACTCATATCCCGTGTATCTTTGTCTCTACCTCTACTTCCAAAGGCAACAGGAATATCCGAAAGGAACATTACGATATTCCTAGGATATACTTTTTTAGAATATTAAACGAATATTCTAGAATGAAGTTTCAAGAACATTCGTGGAATATTCTCAAAGAAAAATTGTCCTCCACATATTTGTAGAATATACTTAGGATATCCCCAGGATTATCCTTGGGATATGCGCTCATCCCGGACATTCAGATATTCGTAGAATATTGTACGCATGTACTAAGAATATTCTTGGAATATTCCAATATTCTCACAGGCAAATTCGTAACATATTCATAGAATGTACCGGTGCTATATGCATTTGAGCTTGTCAAACTTGATATTGTGTTGAACTTGAATGAAAACACAAAACAATCTTGTTGGAACCACGTAAGTGGCTTGTTTGAACAACCCATTGTTGCTGGTTGTTGTAACTAGTCTTATTCAACCTTTTTGGGAACTCCTTTGCTCCCGCTCCTTTACAACAGTCATCTCTTGCTCTCTGATGAGATAAATTTAAATAGCGCTTCGAAAGTTTGTGCATTGAGAAAATGACAATAATGAAAATACTCTCTATGCCCCTATATTCCATGTCTGAGTTTTTTGATATTTTTAAGCATTTAAGGCTCAGACCGGAATAAGAGAGGGGGAAGGTTTTATTCGGCCAGGACTTACGTTGGAGGTGCCATCTCGGCATTTGCCTGGTGTGACTGAGGAAAACCCCTGGAGAAACCCGTCAGGATGGTCGGCCTCTGGGATCGAACCCACGACCTCCTGAAAGCTACACAAACGCTTTACGATTGAGCTAAGGCGGCTCGGTCTTAGTTTTCAAACAATTAAAGAGATATATCAATTCTATGATATTTACAAGGACAATTGAGTTCTTCAGTTGCCTATCGGGTTATGTCTATTCTTGTTGGAAACAGGGTTTATGGATTTAAATGGGTCTGAAAGTGATAATCGTTCAGCTGACAAACGGGTTTAGACCTCGTTCAACCTAGTGAAGTCTTACCATCTGTCTTGGTAAATCGTGAATATGATGGATTATACCACAGATATGAGCTCAGAAAGTTCGTTCCTGTAAAATTTGTTGAAATGGACTTGGCCCGTTACGCAACTGAACAGCTCAATACGTATAATAACAACGGCCTTATTGAAATATGGAATCTCACCAACCTACTTTCATTTGCGCTTGCTAACTGAGAACAGAAATGTACTTCTCAGTTTGGTGATTGCAAAGCAACAGGTACTTTGGTAACATGATATCGCAAGATACTATGTTCGTGATACGCCTATTTAAGAATTTGATTCTCCTTCTTTAATTAACATAGGCCTATAAAGAAAAAATGTAACCGGTTCTAATAAGTAGCCTAACCTACTAGTATTTTCCGTTCATTTCATAAGAGATTTGTTCACATTTATTGTAATATTTGTCTTAGCTTTAGGCAATACATCAATACAAAGTATGTTAACTACAGACATACTGTAATTGGACACGCCAAACTATCTAGTTATCACCTACATTTTTGTGGGAAAGTATGTAGTGCCAATAAATTGGACTACAATATGGTTCTTAATCTGAAATTCCTAGTTGTAATTAAGCTAATTTTAATTTCAGATGAATTTTGCATAAACAAAATGTTTACAAGCTAAGAAAGGGGAACTTAATACAACTCCAAGTTTAGTTGTATTTCAAAAGTATCTAGAATGGTATTTTCCATAACTCTGGATTGACGCTGGGTACATAAAATTGTATGTTAAATATGACAAGTTGTCTCTGAAGTCGAAATTGGAACCTTAATAATACAGATTATCTTAAATTAATTTCTGGCTCGTGCTGATATGTAAACATGTGTATTTTATATGAAGTAAACCTGCTATTTGGGAAGAGATTTGTATATAGAACTTATGAATTTAAACCATTGATTTTGAGTCAAATAAAATTATAACTATTTACTATCCTTAAGAAACATGGAAGAATGGTACAGCTTTCAGTTTTAAAAATGTAAGCACTATTAAGAATATGATATCAAAATACAAATATGTTTGGGGTATTGGTAGTTAAGGAGTAGGAACACGCTTTGAAGACGACTATCATATATTAGTATCTGCTAAGCATTTAAATATGCTAAAAATCTTCCTATGATATGTATTTGCTTTGTACGTTCCAAGTTAGATCATGAGGGGGTGATTAAGACAAGATACTTGTTTACATTTCATACTGTAGAATTATTAGTGGTACCGAATAGCATTGCGAGAGGAGTATTTAGCCAAATTGTACTATTCCACTTCGACTCTTACAACCTGAGCAAAATATCGTAATAAAATGAAATTGTCACTTTCAATGTTTGACTCTTCGCTATTTTGAATAGGAGCAACATATCGATTCAGATTTTTTTCCAATTCCATTTTCTCATCAAAACCTTTCAAACGATATATTACACGACCCCCATTCCAATTTGAAATTTTTGAGTTGATCCACTCCTAGCCCCCTCCGAGGGGTCAGAGGTAGAATTGTTTTCGCTTAAAATGTTCCTCTCTCAAAATAATGGAATACGTGTTTCGGCATTTTCTATTTTCATTAGTTCAGGAGAAAACGTGGTGGGGACAGACCTTTTGGAGGGTATAAAACTGAAGTTTCCTCGTGGGAACCCTGGAACTTTCTAGATGTTATTACTTAAGAAATCAATAGTATATGAAACAGTTTTGCTAAATAGGAACAACATATCAATCTCGGAGTTGATCTAAAATATTTCTCTTATCAAGCCCTTTGAAACGCGACCTCCCTTGCAATTTGAAATTTTTGAGTTGACCCCCTAGTAGGGGTCAGAAGTAGAAATATTTTCGCTTAAAATGTTCGTTCTGAATATAATGGAACACGTGTTTCGGCATTTTCTCATATTTTCATTAGTTAAGGAAGTGTATGACGTGGAAAATGAAAAGGGACCATTTGTCGGAAAGCAACATTTTACAGGAGAGCCGAAAAATATAATCAGGGTTTTTGCGTTTTAATTTTTTTTAAAAAGAATATTCCAAAGAATATTTTCATTTCTTAAATATGAAGGATTTGTAAATAGGATGCAGTTTTGTGTTTAGCAAAGTGTAAGAGGGAGAGCGACTTGGCTATTGCAGCCTGCAAAATAAAGCGTCCAATTTAACATAGATTTCACACATTTCTACGAATATCATAGTTTGATTTGGATTCTTTGAGAAAATGACTCAATAGCCTCTTAAACACATCTTAAAGGTAAATAACTGAAGGCTACACGACGTATTTTTTCTTAGAAATAAAGGATGTTTTAATAGCGCATGTAACAACTTCTTTATTAAACTTTCCATTACGATATTCCTTATTTCTAAACAGAAAATAGGTCACAAGGTCTTCACTCAAGTCCTTCATAATTCCACGAAGGCCTATTGAGTATTTTTCTCGAAGGAACCACATGAAACTACGATATACCTAGAAATGTGTGAAAATCCATGTTAAATTGGACGCCGCCATAGCCCTCTTAATCTCGTTTATCTCAAAACCCCTCTTTTTTTGTAAATTACAATCAAATTTGCATTTTGGCGGCAAATTGTAAGGGATTATATTGCCAATACAAAACAGTTAATAACTCTAATTTGACAAATGGTTCTCACACACACACACATATATATATATATTGAGGGTCACACAAAGAGCAATGGAGAGGTGCATGTTAGGAATAACCAGGAGGGACAGGAAGAGAAATGAATGGATTCGCGCACAAACAAAAGTAGAGGATGTAATCAAGACTGCGAAGAAGATGAAGTGCCGGTCACATAGCTAGATGAACAGATGGAAGGTGGACGACAAATGTACTACAATGGATTCCTAGAGAAAAGAAACGACCGAGACGACGTCCAAATGTAAGATGGGTAGATGAATTCAAGCGTTTTTCAGGAGCTACATGGATGAGGATAGCAGCACACCGAGATATGTGGAAAGAAAAGGGGGAGGCCTTCATCCAGCAGTGGATAGAAAACGGCTGAAGAAGATGATGATATATATATATATATATATATAATCCACAGCCATATTCAATCCACTACAGGATGAGGCCTCTCCCGGAGGAAGGAGTTAGTCTAAAGCTCCCAAGCTGACCAGACGTATTGGGAGAGGAGAGTCAAAGCTCACAACTGTGATCGCCACTGTCTTTTATTCACAGCAGCTCCTCAATTGTCCTCACGATGCTGGGTTAACACCGAAATTTTGAGCCCCAACCGGGAATCGAACCCGGGATCGCTCGCACTGAAGTCTCACCGACCGCTCACCCTATGAACAATGCACATAGGTTAGTTAGGTCTAGGAAAATATCCCTGCCATTAATTCCAATTTAGCATCATAGTAAACAATAGTACAAACTCCTACACTTACATTTTCTCAAGGGAATGTTGAAGTTCACGTTATTTTCAACAGCTTGGCGGATAAATAACACGATAGGAAATTTTCGCTGGATTTGAAAATCCATATAATATCAATATTTTCTTCAATCTTACAAAATACGCGTTTTGCTCACGATGTAAGACAACAAACTGATTTCAAGAAACTATTTAACATGTAGCTTTAATTTCCAATCACTACAATAGTTTTAATTTGTTTGTCCTCCGATTAATATTAACCTCAATAATCATATACTGGAAAACAAAAGATAGTGCGAACACACAAAAGGCAACCAACCATTACTTCAAAAACCAGTACACTACATTACGATTCGACCATTTATTAATAAATAAACCTACAACACAAATATCTTTACGACTTGGGCCAAATGTCGTGAGATACAAATCTCGTACAAGTATCAATTACAAACATCTGGTCTCTAGTACAACACAACGACTATGTCAATCACATAAAATGCACAAGCAAACTTTACATCTTTACTTTACAATTTAGGACGATAGACGACATTTTAATAATTCATTATCACGATGACAGACGACATTTACATAATTCATTACCATTTACATAATTCATTATCACTTTCAAGTTCATTTACAAGGTCCAAATAATCATTACCACGCACTTTCTAGTGTAAATTAGCATCTTTAATTCATTGTGAAAAATGTCATTATAATATCGTCAACTGGTTCAGATTGATCTTCAGGATTGAGAGGTTGTATATCCAGTCCTGCATTTTGATCTCTTAACACTTTCCACTGGTTTAGGATGTAAGTGTATTCAGCTACTTTGTTCACGTTTCCTAATTCACTGTAAACATGTAGCAAACCTCGATAATCGTATTCTAGGCCTGAGTAGGCGTCTCCAAACAACTTTCGACCTGGAACAAGAATAAATCGTAAATAATGCTTAAAATTAAATTAAATTAAAATATAGACGCATTAATTTTATTAATTGCATGACTATATCTTCTAAATGCAAAGATCCACAGGACAAGAAATTAAGAGCTTAAGTCTTGAAGAGGAACTCCACAACAAATACAGCATAAGTACAGTATCTTGTGGAGAACATTCAAGTAGCCCGGTAAACTCTGTTTCCAAAAGTAAGAACCTTGTAAAAAGTTGTTTGCAACGTGCATTACAGAACAATATTAGTAAAATGGATATAGACGACCAACATTTTTTTGAAGAACTATAGTTCTTAAAACAAATCGTCGATCTCTGAAACCTTTTGTAAATCTAATTCATCCATTATAGTGATTTTAATGTGATGCTTACAGATTATTATTACTATCGTTAAACTATTTATAGTACGTAAGAACTACGTATAGCTCTCGTTCATAACTCACACGAAAGGTTTGCATATATGCTCTTTAATAAAGGATAGAACACTTTTATCTGGGCAGCTAAATGTTTTCATCAAGATACTTAATTACGCATACTTTTGAACAACAACTGTATAACCTATTAAGTACGATTACATTAAAAGCCACTGTGCAAAAGAAATGGCCTCTCTGCTTTCTAAAGAGGACATTATGCAGCTCCCAAAAGTCAGTATGGAAAATAAGTCTTGCTGATTTTACTGGATAAATGGAAATTTACTTCGTCGCTCGTCGGCAGATTGGCTAGTATATTTTTATTCTTATTCGAAATTTTAAATATTGCTGTGATAAGACTTATTGGTCTCAGAATTTCCGAATAATATGAATTAATATGACCTTACACGGTCATAAATTAGTGTCTTCATGTAAAATTTGAACAGGAACTGAGGATTTACAAAGGAAATGAACCTTTAACAACGTCCAAGTTTCTGCATTGCACCTGTATAGAATCTCAGTTGATGGTGGACTGTTACTACAGAGCAACACTCGGTTACTTCAAACAATGAGTTTAGTGACTAAAAAAAGTGAATACAGGAACCTTAACTAAAAAGTTTGTTCAGTCCACTGAGTGACAACAAAATGACAAATTTCTCGACTACATTAAAAAAAGAGACTATATTAAAGTCACAATACCGAAACTAATTTCAGTCAGCTATGAATGTCTGAAGTCTTAACTTTCTTTTCGAAGTTCGATATCTATGATTCGAACTGAGCACGTGGTTTAAGTTCAAATCCTACTTTTATCTCCCTTTCTGTGTAAAGTTTTCTCCAGTTTCTCTCAATCACATTAGGTAAATGTCCGAAAGGCATCTAGAATTAAAGTCTGGGTTGCTGTCTCCTCCCACGGATAATGTTATGAACGAAACGCTGTTCAGAGAATTTATGGATAAAGATGAAACATAGCCTAAGATGCCTTGAAACACGAATATGAAGTGCTTTTACCAACATTTTTCTTACCCACGCTACATATTCTAGAAAGCCCATGTGACCGGTATGACCATTACGCATAACTCCCATTTTAATTATGTAAGATTCAAACTGAAAATACTTAATAAACTTGTAGTTTGAAATCAAGCTACTATTAACATCACATGTTATACTTAAATAATAATACAACAAGTGAATATATGCTTTGATATAAAAGCTAAATTGCTCTGGGTATCACAGAACAGTTTCTATGACAAAAGGGAGGCACAAGGTCAGAAGACTTTGAGAACCTTTCGTCTACGTAATGCAAATTCGTTACGGGCTTACTGAGGTTTTAATCTACTATTATAGCACTTCTTTATAGTATTGTTTTAATACTGGACTTACTTCGTGTATATTAACTGTATAATAGTAGTTGTCGACCAAGGGCCTTTAGTATACGGCTTAAATATCTGGTGTAGTAAAAAGTAATCCATTATTTTGCTAATAGATGGCTTCAGTGATCTGTATCTCGCGTTGTATAAGTCCGATCGGGTTCAACGAGATGGCGTTCAAACGATGAGATTGCGTACTACAAACACTGTTCAGATAGTTGTGATGAGTTGACTCAGTGTTGTGTGACCTCGCGTCAAAATGGACACTAGCAAAGAGAAAATACGCTATATTTTACAGTTTTTCTTCGATAAAGGCGAAAACGCAAACCAGGCGGCTGCAAATGTGAATAGTGTTTATGGTCCTGATTCTGTAACAGCCAATCACGCGCAATTTTGGTTTCGTCGATTCCGTGCCGGTAATTTTGACGTCAAAGATGTACCACGCACTGGAAGGCCACGTGTCGAACATGTCGATAAAATCATGGACATTGTCGCGTCCGACCGTCATGTAAGCACTGTTTCGATTGCCCAAGAGCTAAACATTGCACAAAAAACCGTGTGGAACCATTTGCATAAGGCTGGATACA
>JAGDQP010022518.1:0-30311 GCA_022664845.1 Lepisma saccharinum
TGTCTCAGCTTCGACTTAAACCATTAGAGAACGCGTGAAATGGCGGAAAAAATATGTAAATTTTTCAACTGATTTTTCACATTGTTAATATTATCCCATTTTCACGAAATTAATATATGTCATACATAAAGGTCCAAAAAGGCCTACCAGTGGTTCAGATACCACCTACGCCTTCTAATTACGCTGAAAAAGCTGCCTGCCAGCATTGTGTAACTACTCTACTGAACATGTAATCTATTTAGTATACGTGCAATGCGAAGAAAATTTATGAGGATTTCCCGAGCCAACAAATTTCAACAAAATGTATTGAAATTTATAATTCTAAAGAATAGTAACGGGGTGCTCGGGGAATTCCTTTAGGTATCAGAAAACACTACATCTACAGCTTTAGTAATAACTATGCAGAATATTCTAATTTGATCTTTTGAAATAATTTTATATTAGCTTTTCTATATTTTTAAACCATGGTGATAATGAAATAAAACCAGATGGGATTATCAGATCTTTTCTTTCTTTCTTTTCTTATTTGCAATTATACTTAAAAAATGGGCTATATTCAAGCCCGTTTTAAAATTGGTATTATATTTTATGACTAGAAGAAAATTAACTTACCGTAACTGCAGTGTATGCAGATAGAAAAAGAGAACATTGGTTTGTAAGAAATGTCACCAGTATGAAAGGCGAAGATATCTCCTGTAACTTGTCCAGAAAACTGAAAAAATACTACTTATTAATATGAAGGTATAATATGAACCACAAACACATAATTTATGTTATTTGTTATGTTAATTCGAAATGATCAAAGTGACATTGAAATAACGAATGGCACTCATATAAACTACAAGAAATTTTTCCTCATTTATCATCTAGTTGTTTAAAATATTGCGCACATTACCTCTCAAGTCAAGCACAAAGTTCAATTTCTTTAGAATATTTAGAGTTTACTTTTAATAAAGAAAGGTAAAAGTGATACTTTAAAGTTTAATCATGATTCTATATTTGGTAAACACTATTTTGGGAGTTATATTTGTTAAACATTCTTTTGAGAGTTTTCTATCACTACGTTTAGTAATTTTTAACGCCCTTTCAATGTATCTTAATAGTACGATAAACACATGTACCGAAATTTTTAGTTTATTAATTAAGAATCTAGTGTTTCAAAATCTAATTTCTCACTCGTAGTTAGTTTTCTGTAAATTTGGGAAGATTTTGATCACGTCATTTTGATTTATATTTACGTTGCGACACCGTTTGTTATTCTCACTTACATTTGCTTTAACATTTGTTCTGCAAGCCATACCTACTTATATCTGTACTCTTGAACATGTCCTATTACCTCTTCTGCTTCAGAAAGTACACAACGTTTTTTAGTTTGTTCATGTTTCGTTAGGATTTCCTGCTTTTCCTTCCAACATAAACATTTCAATTTGTTTTAAAACTTTAACTTTATTTTCATGTTTTTCAACCTCTCTATTGCTATCCTTCTAATTTCTTCCCTTCTACTTACGTTCTTCAATTAACCCATGGGAAGTACTTATGGGACATACTCCCCGTGGTCCGATATGTGATACCTATATATTTCTATCTCTCCCATTTTGTGTCTGATGATCTTACAATGATTCATTTCCGATTATAATTTATCTATAACTCGATCAGCAGAAATAGTTGATTAAAAGCCTATGGGAATATTATAATATTTAACTATTATTTAGGTAAAAGCGGTAGTTTTCGAACTATTTGATAATAATAGTTTATATCAACAATTGTTTACATCATTTATATGATTTCTATTCAGGAACACGTTTATTAAATATAAAAATGTTTTACAAAAGATCTGTTTTACTAATACCAAATGCTATAGATTATTTAAATGGCGGTAATATATTTTTATTGTTTCATAAGCAAAGAAAATATAACTTATGCGAGAAAAATATTGGTTGGATGAAAAATAAGCTACGAAAACTGAAAACGTGAAATGGCTGTAATCGTTCTCTAAAATGGCTCAGTTGGTCATTTAAATCCACTTTTTCCAAAGTAATACCGCTCAGTACTCTTCTCTTCATGATCACATTTCTTACATTCTGATCTTGCCTACTCAGATCTCATAATCTGGTGGTCAATGTTGATGAGATCCTTATCTAACCACACACTAACAATAAACTCGGATTAGCAACAGAAACAAGAACGGCGCATTCCATACCAAACCAACCAATAACAAAAAAAAATATTTTAGACCTTAGAATTTTCAAAATGTGTGATATCTGGTAATTGTGTTTTATGCATCAATATGATCAAAACTACAAAATTTCATGTCTTATCACTTTTGTTTTTTGAGTTATAAATTGTTAAAAATAAAAAAATAGACTGATTTTGACGCGTTTTGAAACGTTTAAAAGCTCGGAAGTCAAAACCTATTTCTCATATGCAGCTCAAACTTGCACCATTCGTCCCAGAATTTCAAGCGCTGTAATTTGATATTTTACTTGACTTCATTAGGCCAATCTTTATATCTCTTTCTTAAAAATCAAAACAAAACTTATTTTTTGAAAACCTCAAAATCGATTTTTTTTTAAATATATGTTCAAAGTGCTTGTGATTGGAATATACTAAATTTCATGATGATATTTTAATGGGATCATGTTAAAAATAACCTAACAGAAATGCACAGCCACTTGTGCATAATATGTATAATTAGTTTAAATGTAAGTACGAAAAATGGCTTTTAGCAAAGTAAATTGAATTGGATATTGGATAAAATGTGACATATAATATCTTAATTTCAGTTCTATTGCAGAACAAACCGAGCCACCGTAGCTTAGTGGTAGATCATTGGCGTAGCATTCGGGAGGTCATGGCTTGCGGCGGAAAATCCTGACTGAGGTTTTTCCTCAGTCAGACCAGGCAAATGCCGAGATGTCACCTTCAAAATAGGTCCCGGCCGATACCTTCCCGAATCCACCACCTGTATGCCAGCCTGAGCCTTATATGCCTAAAGGCCATAAATAGAATTCAAATTAAAATATTGTAAAATAAAACTAGTAAATACTAATAAGTCCAATATGATCTTTCTATTTAGAAAAAAAACGGTAAGATTATTAGTTTGAAATTATATAGTTACAGGCTAATAAACGTACCGCATTATTATAATAATGAAGTTTCTGTCCGTAATCTGACAACTCTGTATTCCGAAACGTATGAGGCAAACGATGTACTTTTAACAGACGAAGATGGTAGAAACTATTGATCCGCTTGCAGTAAATATTATTATTATTTTGTAAAAGTTAAGACAAAAATAAGAAAAACGGACCGCATGCCGATAACAAGTTAGAGTTACAAGTAAAAAAACTAAGTTAGAAGTAAAAAAGGTTAATATTGGTTAAGACTGAAAGTGGCCGATCGATAATATTAACTGCTCCCTCCGCACTGGCTTTATATCATCTTCAAAATTTTCAAGGCATCAATAAATCCAGTATCAAGTTTTAGATAGATGTCAATAGGTGCAAACAATCCTTGTTTATTTGATGTATGATTGAGATTGTGACCTCTAACTTGTGATCTGGGAGTGTTCTTTTAATACAAAAACACAAATGTGAAATGTAGATGTACAATATAAACAAACGGTGATAGCCCTTAAGATCCAACAAGTATATCGAAAAATGAAATGGAGGAGAAGGCAAAGTTGTTGTAACTAGGCATGTTTGTCCTGTCAGGCTCATCAATCATTTCATCCCTCAATAAAAATAGGCTATTCACGCACAGTTGCTGTTGATGATTGTATTCCTAAACAATAACGGCATCAGGATAAAATGTCATAAAGAGGCTACAATACTTGGTCGGAAAAAGTCGGAGGCTAAACACATATGCATGATGTAAAGAGTACTGATAAAACTCGTCGCGTGAAAATTGTTTTATTCTATGTCAACTTACCTCTCTTTTACAGCAGAGTGATTTGAAGTTTATTTCTTCGACTCTTGCAAAACCGTTCAGAATTGTAAAACATTGCTGATATAGTATAAAAGTACATCCATTGTAGTATCATTTTCTTAAGAAAAAGAAATCCGGACTTGTTTAGTAGCAGACAAATTATAGAAAAAAGAATTGACATAGAATAATTATATGGTAACGCAGGTTGAATCTTCTAAGGTTTTAAAAATTATTCTATATCATACAAAAACACCATGTATTTGAGTATTGACGAAAGTATTGTCAAAGTGCGCATAATATTCAGAATTTCAAGTTTTTTGCTTTCCTTTAGAGTGGATAGGAGCAGGGAAATGCATGTCAGTATTCGCAGGCACCATAGGACTATTTCTTTTAAATTCCCGTTTCATCTTTTATTATTTCGTTTTACAAAGTCAGTAAAACAAAGTGTTTTGACAGGATATTTGTTCAGTATAAAGAAAATGAAGCTAAGAAATATTTTCTTATCTTGTGTTGAAAGCTAAATTTTCATAGGTAGTAAGAACAAAGAAAATGAATAAAATAGCAATGACAGTAATGTTAAAGATTCCAACAGGATTAAAAAGTGGGCCTGCTCAAAACAAAGTAATGGGACTTAAACGACAAATCTGCGTACATGCTGAATTGGATTGCTCTGAATGGGAATCCTTGACGTAATTTATTTTCCTAACTCTGGTATGCCAGTTAAATAAAATAAATTAAAAATAAAACTTGAAATTGCTTGTATAGATATACGATAGAACACCGAAGATTTCTGGGACTGTTTGCTATGATCGTAACAAATATCGGGGCTTACGGTCCATTGCTATTTTCACAGCTGAATTTAATTTCAAATTAACGAGGGATTTTAAGATCGAATCTCTTTCATGACCATTGTTTTCATCATGTCTGATTTGATGGTGTTTTCAACGTAAGTATTTATTTCAATACTAAGTTGTAAATAGAAATACCAAATTTTTCTCAGTCTTGGTGGAAGGAAAAGATCTCACATTTAAGCCTCACGGAGTGACCATTTAAACTACCACTCTCAGAAACTGCGTTAGCCTAGGCATATTTTTATTCCATCTATTTTGAAAGGAAGGTAAGATTTTCTCAAACAAGCACACACAATGCCTACCTCTAGTGCTGTTAGAAGGTCCAGCAGGCTGGTCATCTTCGTCGTGGCTATTACTTTGGACATAGGGTCCACATAGCTATCATCGAGTGTGTCCAACCTAACAGGGGTACATAAGTCCATTTCATTATCAATAGCATCATTTGAAACACCCTCCATCCGTAAGGAAACACGTTCTCTGATCACAGTACTTGAAAATTTCGTTGTCCTAATATTATTCGTTGCATCTACAAGTACAAAACACTTCACTTAAAAGGGCACGCTTTGTTTGACATAAACATTAACAATGAAACCGCCACTTATTTGCGTCATATTTACATTTCAAAAGATTTCAAAGCAGTTCCAAAGAGTTCAAAGCAGTTCCTCTCACAACCATTTTCTGTAAAATGTACTGGTGGAAGCAATGCTGTCACGTGACATGTAGAGCGAATCTCTTTGGATAAGGACATAGAATAAAAAAATACACAAATACAAAAGTGTAATGACAGAATAATACATATAGTCACGGACAGCTTATTAGGCAGTTACAGAATAAAGCAGTTCTCTGGTTTTCATATTTCCTGCAGGAATTGATGAGAACACTTACTGGATATTGAAAATATACGGTACATAGAGTACCCTTCCAATAAAAAGTCAATTTTCGAGTTTTGTGACATGGAAAAAAACAATTCTCACGCGACGAACTGGAGGATAAGGTAGATTTTTGGGCTAATATTGGGGGGATAAAGTACACTTTGGGCGCTAAAACTGAGAAGCTATGGTAGATATTGGTGGCTTGATCTCTTTCTAACCCCTCAACTGCCGTCCCTGTTTCTGAAAGATATTGTGACCAAATAATGGTATATGCGTTATGAGAAGAAGTATATGCGAGTTGTAGTGTGCTGAAAAAAATGAATGAGAAAGGTAGGAAATATGAATTGAAAGATTTTTTAAATATAATTCCTAGATATATTTTACTTCAGGAAAGTGGTCTTCGACACTTTCAATTCTGCTGACTTCAAGTCAGTAGTAGAAAAGGTGCGTGTTTTAGACCTAAAATGGCGGTCCTGTTTTAAACTGGTTTGTAGACTTAGCCAGTGGATATAGCAGACTGTAGTTGGTATGAGGTAATGTAGAGGAGTAAGGGGAGATTCCCTAGAGCTTAGAAAATTGTATATGTAATAGCGGAGGAGATATAAACTTGACTATTGATTTGAATTTTTTATAATTACATTTATTTTTATACGCAGTCGCCATGTTGTCTCCCTCCGCCATTTGCCGTTTGCTGGCTTTGTGTCGTTGGCCAAATCGCAACTGACGATACGGTATGGTGGTGATAGCGAAAGCTGTAGATTTAGGACTTAGATTA
Source organism: Lepisma saccharinum (assembly GCA_022664845.1). Lineage (NCBI taxonomy): Eukaryota > Metazoa > Arthropoda > Insecta > Zygentoma > Lepismatidae > Lepisma > Lepisma saccharinum. The sequence goes on from JAGDQP010022518.1 coordinate 6,423, forward strand.
GGAAAACTCGTATTAAGGACTTAGATTTATTTCTAGGAGGTGTCATCATTTTTGTTTTGACGGAAAGTTGTTATACATTCGTCGTCATCGTGCAGAACAGATTTTTCGTGTGTTACTCATAGAAGATCCGTTGTTTAACTAATTTTGTGCTGTTAGATATTTTTTATGTTTGGGATCACGATTTACAACCGTAGAGTTGTTTGTTCTGATTGGAGGAATATTTGTCTGCTTGATACCTTAGTGTTGGGAGCGTGCTGAAACATGCCAATGCCGTTTTGGAATTGGAGTGTGCAGGTATTGTTTTAAAAGCAGATGTTTACAGGAATGTTCATTATATCTGCCTCTTCCTTGGCATCAGCGGCAGTTGAATGATATTTTTATCATTTAATAAGTATTTTTTCGCTTCTTTTCATGCTCGGTTCGTGTATGGACATGTTCTGGCATTTTAAGAATTTGACTGTGCAGGTGTTCTTTTAAAAGCAGGTGTTTACAATAATTACTTTTATCTTCGCCGCTTGATTGACAGCGGCGCCAGTTGAATGACATTTAACAATCTATTTATTGTTTCCTTTCTTTTTATGTTCTAGACAAGATAGAACATGTTTGTTTTGATATTTGCCGCTTAACAAGTGGTGGTTATTTTCTTTATCCTCTTGATGTCCACAAGAATTTTTATATGTTTGAAAAGATTTATAATTTTTTATCCCGTTATTTTGCCTTATATTAGAACTTATGTGGCACAATATTGCGCAATACTTTCCTTTAATCTTAAGTGCCTTCTACTGCCTTCTGATGGTATCATTTTTAATTTTTCTATTTCACATATGGAACCATCTTAAAAATAATGTATAATCATAAAATGTAAAATTTCTGTACATTCTAAATTTTTGTTTTCTTTCATGGATTTTTTTTAAATAAAAGATTTATTTTTATATGACAAGAAACTTTGTTTAAAATTTTCTTTTTGTTTTAAATTTTTTACAAAAGATTTTACAATCTTATTCTTTTTTTGAAGATTTGTACTATGAAAAGTAGAAATTATATTCATTCCTCGCACAATAAATAAACACAATACAGAATAGTCCACAAAGAAGAGATTATCCGTGCTGAATTTGAGTTTTATTTACATCATATAATTCGCAATTTCGTTTTAAAAATTTTACAATTGGTTTACTACATCCATTTCCGAAGCTATCAACATATTGACCCCATTTCATGTTTATTAATTTCTATGGTGGTCCAGTGAGCTCCAGGGTAACTTGACACACTCAAATTCACTATAAGTGCCGGCGATTATTAAACTTGTTTTGATAAAGTGTCCACTGAAAAAAATCCAGTAAGTGTAGTTGCACTAGTACAGTCCTGAAGCATAATTTTTAAAATCTCGTCAGTCCACGTCTGAATCACTTTCACTGATTAGTGTTGGTTCACACATTGCTCTGTTCCAGATATAATAAAAGAACTCAGATGATAATAAGTTATATAGTTTGCGTACACTGATACTTCTTATAAAGCAAACGAAAACTTGTAAACTGATGAAGATGGTGAACACAATTTTGTGATGGAGATGCTAAAGCATTATATTTTGGAAAGTTATATCTTCCAAATTAATCACTGTTCTTTGCAGAAGAGATTCTAGAAATATTTGATCAGCTTTGCCGTTAGTGAATACACTAACACTGTGCGACGTATACTTGGTAACTGTTTTTAACTTCCCCGTATTAAACGTTGTATTCCATCCACTCTAGACCAAATACATGCTGGCTTAAATAATCATTTGCATCTATTAATAATCTTCGAAATTGGAAAAGGTCTAAATTTCCAACTTTGAAAACTATTGCTATCTACATGAACTATAGCTAATTATTTGATTATAAAATTATTTTCTTCATTATCAACGAGGGCTGTAAAGTGTACGACAGTTCTCTTGGTTGACCTCAAACTAATCTAAATTTTACATGATATGATCCGTTTATACATTTTGATACTTATCGATCTATATAAGCGAATCAAATTGTTCGTAAATAAGACATGACATAGATTGTGCAAGATTTTGATTGAACAATATTCGGAGATTAACGGGAGAATCAATAACATCCCATGTAAAATCATTCGAAGTATTAGTAGGAGAAAGATTAAAAGCATAAAGAGTATATCCATGAGGATAATCAGAGTATGTGACCGTATGACTTACATTTTCATGAAATATATCAGTTCCAGAGAACAGGGTGTGATAACACTGAACGTATAGTTGTTTATCATAATGTGGAGTAAGAGGGGTGGGAAGATAAAATTGAGAACCAACTTGTGCTTGCAACTTATTAATGTTAAAAAATTTAATGTGGAAGGTATCTTCCATTGAATGCAGTATTTAAAAAAACTATAAAGAGACTCTTTGGTACATTTCCAAGAAATATATTTTCAAGATTATAGGAATCAACATTTGCAGGAATAGTATATACTCTTGTTTCAACTACAGTCAGTGGTAATTTCACAGTGTCATGAGTCATAAAACTGTTTAATTGTAAAGCGAAATCAGCAGAAATATTAATTCGACGAACATAAAGAATAACTTCTTCCATATTATATTTAAATGTAGAATTTTCACCTGTCATTAAGCAGAATGTAACTTTACTACGACTTAATTTTATACGAAGATTGACTTTATTTGGAAGAAGTCGATTTGATCGAGAAATATCTGTATGAAGTCGTCCATACATATCAATGGATCGCTTCCAACAACAAAAGATTTTCGTTCATAAAAACCAGCATTGTTTTCATTGAGACTATTAAAATGCCCTGCAGTATCCTTATAGCATAATCTAGTGTTTAAATGAGTTTTGCTTCCATCTTCAGAATAATTAAGTAAAGTTTAATAGTATGCTCAAAATGGGTACATAGCATTTGAAGAAGAAATAATTTTATCATTTAATGAAACATCCATTTCGCTAAAAAGTTAATGTAAAAAGTTATACACCGGTGCTAGATTGTCTGCCGAAACGGCTGGCGGCCCTGCCGCTACTACTTGTAAATTATCTCAATTTCCCCTTAATACTTTACACTTAACATAACAATAAATATGTGCACGAAGAATATATTCAGCAGTATCACCAGGCACAAGAAATTATATAGGTCCATCAGAAGAAGGGAATTCAATTGGTCAACACTCTACCATTTGAGATGATTCCATAGAAGTTTGTGTCTGGGACAGAAACTAAGTCGAATTCATTCGTACAGCACTCATTACTTTTAGGTATAAGATACGACAGTTTTAACTGAAAATATCTCCACTCTTTCTTTTGTTAGAACACGTCATCTTTCTAAACTTGGTGGTCCACTACGCACGGAAGCTTTACCTATTGTGCCCTTCCTCTACCACTACCAGTAAGCAACTGACCGATTCTATCTCCAGCTTTAGTTCTTGAAGATGATCCTGCTTCCTGAAACCATGCTTTTAAAGATTCCTTAATAGGACGGTTTTCAAGCGTATCCTCGTTCTACTGCTCGAAGCAAATTGTATTCTCGTTTGTAAAGCATGTCGTCCTACTGCTTTTGTTCCTTGTTTAATGAATGGCATAGCAAATCGAAACAGTCCGCGAAATAAAATTTCAATTCCGTGTCCCCGTTGATAAACAGCTTCTGCAAAGTAAGGTATATCTCTACCTTTATGCATAACTGTATAGGTTTTCATTTTGAAGAGCCCTTAAAGTGAAGTTTTACGGTGAATGTGTCCGATGTGAATGGTAAATTTCGACTTTAATTGTCCTTCATTAGTATTTCTATAGTGTCAAATGAATGATTTTCAAGTGGAAAATAATGCACATTCTGAAAAGTTATCGATAGTACTTTTCCATGATGATTATCGGTCATACAATTCGTAAAAGAGGTGCTTTTGTATCACCTACAAACTGAGGTTGAATAATATCTATAAGCAAACACTTGGTGAGGATATCCAATGTCTAAAAGGACTGTTTAGGAATGTTTAAAATATTAATATTAGGTTCAAAACATAATTGTAATGCTAATACGAATGATAAACGTAACAATTTTTTAACATCATCAACGTTTACAGTGACAATGTTTGAATATTCAAATTTTATACTTCAATTTTATACTTCAATTCAACTTGCCAGTGTTAAACGGTGGAATAGTATACTTGTGCCACTTTCTATTTTACATTATCGTTCCATATTATAATATGACCAATAATAACATTATCGCCCGTTAAGAGAATATGAATTTCACTTAATCCTACAATCCACGAACGATTTAGATGTATTTCATTATTAAGAATATTGAAGAATGTGTTGGACTATTATTAGAATAGCTTTGAATACTTCCATTAGAATTAAGTGTAATGTAAAAACTATCGTCACTCCTTCAAGAAATCATTTTGGTTTAAAATGTAGTGTCACGTTTGGCGTTTCAAATTAAAATGTTAACTTTTGGCCATGCACATCTTTTAAGTCTACTTCAAGAGTATCAAAATATTTCTTTTCAATTTTAACATATTATGGACAACCAGAAATAAAATATCTAACTTTTCCGTAATGATAATATTGAATTCCAATTTTTCGAACTTGATTTCCATAAACAGGTTGATCTTTTGCAATATCAACACAAACATTTATTTCTGAAGGAATAACGTTATCAAGATTTATGTGGAAGGATGCTGGAACATTTAGAAACTTCGGTTTCTTCTTCGTATTCGTGGGATAAAAGTGAACTATACGTGTATTCTCTTTAGAATCATTACTAAATCCTAAAATATTTTGTAAACCAACACTCTTCGCGAAAAGATATCCACCTTTAGGACTTCGTTTATAAAAAAAAAACTTTATCTCTACTGTTCTCATATTAAATAACGATAGGATTTTCTTCTATTACTGCAGGATCATCATTGATCATCCGTTCAACACTAATCATTTCTACATCATGAAACTTTTTATTATGAATACTACTTTCGTTAAATACATGTAAATTTTCTTTTTCAAAATTCTTCCCGTTTGTCAACCTGAAATCGTACCAATAATATCTGAAATCGAATGTACAAATTCATAATATCCAGCTGCAAATTTTACATTATATTCCATTATATCTTTATCCCCTATTTGAATACTAAGTTGTTCTTCTTTTTTAGTATTATAAAAACTCCACGCAATAGTAAGTCCACTTAAACCTACCACATAATTTCGCGTTAAATGAATTGCCTGACAAAGTTTCGTAGTATACGAACTTGTTTTATTTTGAAAAATATTATTGCAAACATTTGATGGTAAGGTAATATAAAGCTCAACGGCTTGTTCCTGGGACAGCATGTTTACGACTGAACTGATTTTTGTTCAACCAAACTATTCATAGAACAAGGATAACCCTTCACATAAATCCAACCTTTTGTACGTTTTAATACTTTTTCAATAAATTAAGTTTTCCGTTTTCGTACAAATCCTTTTCGTAATTCCTAATGATAAAATGAACCTGTTATAAGTTTACCACTTCAATGTCGAATTTTATCAGTCAATGTATTACTTTTAATACACTAAACCACAATAAATATTTCACGAGACCACTTCGGTAAATATCCTTTTTCTAATTTATGTTTATATTTACTTACTCAAACATATTCTACCGCTTCGAATTTACATTTCTGCTCAACTTTCTTTTCTTCCCCATATAATCTTTCCCAAATTTCATTTACATTAGAATCATTTACTTGTTTAGTTGCATATTGAATGGCAGAATATTTCGTAGGATTATAACTTTTTACAAGATCCTGCAAAATATCAATATACCAGTAAGTATTTTCAGCAGTAATATATATATATATATATTGATTCAAAATTTGAACATATCGTTCTTGAGATGTTTAAAGACACGTTTTACATGTTGATTATAAAATTCTGTTACCAAATCAGTTTGGCAATGAAGTGGAGGTAATTTTCGTTTAGAGAATATTGATTCTTTTGCTTTCGCCATGACAGGAACCGTTTTATTTTTAACAAGAATACAAACGGCATAGCGACCAAATGCATCAATGCTTCATAAAATATATCTGTATACATCATTATATTTTTATACGTTTTGCATATCTGCTAAATCCATTTGCACATGTTCATAGGGTGCAATTACAATATTTTACTGGGAAATTGTTTACGTGCACGAAGTGTATGTTTACGTGCATGTAAAGTGTATGTATCTTGTGGAGCTAGCCATTTTCTTACTTTTTCTGAGAAACACCAATTTTCTTTCTTAATTTGGAAACTACCTAAAAAATTTGAATCCGCATTAGCATTATAAATTTTATGAAGTAACTTATTTAAAACTTATATTTTTATAATTTTAAGTAAAGACGAAAAACGTTTCTTTATTCGCTAATTAACACTATTCATCTTCTTCTTCTTTACTATTACTTTACTAGAATTCATCTCCTTTTTACTACTTTGCTAACATTATTCTGCCTTAGTATTTTAATTGAACCTACGCCAAATTGAAAATAATTAATTCTAAGGTACTATTATTTTGTTGTAATAATTCTTTAAAATCTTGAATGCCAACTCGATTTCTAGGAGTCTTTGGAATTTTTACCACATCATTGATAATATCAATAATATTTGAACCTGGAATTACTTTATCTATGGATACTACCCCAGTTTGACCCCAACTGATACGACTGGAAGCCTGCAGGAGATTGAATAAAACTTGAGCCTTTTTAGCAAATGATTTTGGTACTGATCTAATATTACATTGAAGCATGGGAAACATATTTGAAGGTTAAGAATTGTAAATAGGTAAAACAATTGGTTTCTGAAACTGTGGAATATATGCTAAATATTCATAATACTGATACAAATAATTTTCATCCGTAGAAAGGTCACTTCAGTTTAAAATTTCATCCATTACATTATCCAAACTTGTTTCATGCGACTTTACAGACTTAATACATTTGCCCACTTGCGTTTTCTGGAATTAGTTAAGTTTTTTGGAATTACGAAGAAATCTAAACGAATAAATTAACTTCCGGCTAATGCACTTAAGATTAGAGCTAATAATAAAGGCAGAAAAACACCACCTTTTTATTAACAGTTTACGTTTACTTTTTAAACTTGATCGTTTCAGAGAGAGCGCACAAATAACTTCTTATGTCGACGCAACCTTTTGCTTCCGACAAGGAGAGAGTTTAAAGTTTCCATTTAAAACGTTTTAACTACTCGTGCAATAGTTCGAATAACACCATCAGGTGCATTCTCAACAAATGTTTTACGTTTTCTATTCTTTTATTTATAAATTGTACGGAGCTCATGCAGATGTTTTATGCTTGACATCTTGATACTAACACAAGTGAATTGATTTATTCAAGTATTTTACTTATGTATAGATGTGCATAGTTTAATCTGAAAATAGATTTGTACGTAGACGTAAAGCATCCGGTGTAGACTGAGTTAAATCGAAAAGTTAATATGAACAAGGTTCAGCAGTAACATTTTCAAACGTTTTAATAACATGTTTACTATATTGTTGTAAAACTTGCCTTGCTAAATACTGTATTTGAAACTTATCTCTAAGATTCTTAAACGCAATGGTATAATGGCCGTTTAGTGAAATGTCACGTGCATATTTTCCTTTTGAGAAATAAATTCTGAACTATAAAAATTACGCTTAGATTCTTATGATGCGAAAATTTCGTGAAAATTTGGAAACATCGACATTAGTTTCAGTGATAAGATGAACAAGAATTAACAATGAATTTTCCTGAACTTCAAAACTATTCATGTCTGAAATTCCAAACTGAAATCGTATATTACTTATCTGACTAGATAATTTTGGTATCACAGCACCATAGCACCAACATATTTCCTTCAAATTAATAGAGAACATCGTTTGACGATGAATTAATAATCTATTCACAAAATAACTTTTCCCAGCTCAGCTGCAACCTCAAAAGAGGATAGTTGCAGGGTGAAAGAAGGTAAGCACCATGAGCTAGTGACAAAGGAGAAATTAACCAAGAGTTGTTAAGTCTTCTTCCTTTATAGCCGAAAGGAAATGTTTCGAATTCATTATGAAATTTACGTTTACTTGTTACATTCTGATGTGTTTTGTTTCTGGCCTAGACATAAATTTGAATTCTGGCTTCCTATAGGTACCATTAAGATTCCTAATTTTCTTTTCATAATTATGCTTGACTATATTTACAAAGTGATCGAAATTAACAATTTGACCAGCAGGACAATTTAGTGTAATTCCCGAACTTTATTAAGACGAATAATTATTAGGCCCTAACCCAATGAAAATAGGGATCTCGCACCTCTCAGTGACTTCGATATTTAAATATCCTAAGTAGTTCAGTGTGGAAAGCACTGAAGATTGATTTCCCATTTGTTTGTGGAAGATAGAATCTATCTGAGTAGATTGCATTTTCTATTCGCAAATTTCCAATAAAGCATATAATTTCCATCAATCCCATGATGAAATAAATGCTGACAAAATAACATTGCAAAAGGATTGAGGGGCATTAACATTTTCTAAATCTCTGTATGTAACTACCAGGGCACTTCCTCCGATCAGAAGTACATTTAGTATTTTAATTGAAAATTACACTCACGTCAAGGCAAGAAAATGGAAATGAAAATTAAGATGCTGTACTATATTGAAATGAAACAGATGCCTTGGATAACACTAATAAACTTTATGGAAAACTTAATGAAATTAAACGAAAACAACAATACAAAGATGTGCCATAGGGATGTGATCTCTAGGTTGATATTACAGTGACAGTACTCTGTTGACAGGTGATTGTCCTAGGGTTGGTAGAACATCTCGCACACGGGGAAGTAGTTGACACATGGAAAATAGCATTAGTGACATGTCTCTCCTCCTTCCTAGCCCTAACCACAATCTCAAGAAGGCTAGTAAAAATGCAGTTTTAATGGGCGTTACAAGAAAGCTATTTTTTCAATTTTTGATTAATACACAATGATTTAGGTAACTGATTTCTGAGAGCGGCAAAATTTACACAAATGCCAATAGCTTACAAACCACTCTACATTTTGTTGCTTTTTGATTTTTACAGCGATTCGGCCGGAGCCGTTTTTAGATAAAGTATATACAGTTATTTGTGGCTAAGGGAGGACTATCAGAACTTTCTATGGTTTGACCATTCACATACTTGTTGTGCACTTACAAATGATAACGCCGCTGAGGGCCATTCTACGCTAGCATTTACAATATTATACCATTAGTTGGATCTCTTACGTTACGTATTTGTTTTTCTATTTTCACGGAAGGAGCACTAAGAAATATTACTTTCGAAAGTATTATATTAAACTTTTAATCTTGAAAAGAAAAAGAAACTCGGGAAAGAAGACGTGGATAATTCTGATGAATTAATGAGGAATTTCTTGAGTGAAAAGGGAATGAAAGCAGAAAGACGAAAGATTGAATAGAGTAGCATACTAAACTATGCATCGATCATCATTAGATTGTATTTTTCTACTAATAGGGTATTGATAACTTTCAGCCGTTGACAGACAAATAAACATAGACACAAAAACACCTAAACTACGGACCATACATTTAGAAATACTACTATAGACTTTACTACCCTTAGAACTATGAATATGATATTGTGATCACTCTTAAAACTACGTTAGATTCGAATATCGCTGTCCAGGAATATTCGGTACATATATGCATCACCTTGACATATCGACCAACATATCAGTCACGCGAAATTAAAAAATAATAAACTTTGTTGTCTGTATCTATCCTCAAACTAGCAGGACTCCAAAAGAATATGAAAGTCGTGGCGTTGTTGTAAACCAACACGAAACAGCGTCCAATTTACAATGAAAATACAGGAAGGCCCCTTGATTTGAGGTTCCCTGCATGACCACCATTCATTCTTCGAAAATGGGTCATATTCTCTATTTCTTTTACAAGCACCAGATCTCAGACAATGAAAAATAAATTCGAGACACCAATAAAAAGTAATTGAACAGTAAGAATAACTAACACATACATTTGAAATAACTATACGTGATTGATGCTATGAATGCAAGTAGAATATACAATTAATAGTATACACATAAGTACTGCCACAGCTGTCAATGTGACTTTCGTGGTATTATAAAAATGACAGATAAAAACAAGAAATTGCTCTATTTTGCGTTTCATGACCACAGATACACAGGTCAGGCAATGTTGGCAAAAGTAGGTATTTTGTTATTATTATAGTTATTAGTTTATCTCATATATAAAAATTGTACTTATGGCTGCACACAACCATTATCGGTTCTGACAGCTCTTAGTGGTAGGTCTCTCAAATTTGCTCTAAATGGCTTTAACTTCTATGAAAAATCTGTCTAGTTAACAAAATCATTATATAATATTGTCGGTAGCGTCTGTGACCTAAAGTCATGGTACATTCCAAGATCACTAATTAGTTGGACGAAATCAAATGGTTGGTTATGCAGTACTTCACAAGTGTTCGGTGGTGAAATTCGCCAGCCTTGAGCAAAAACAGATGGATGGTCAATATTGTCGGAAAATTTGAGAATCTCTTCTCGCTCAGCTTTATTACCGGGAGAGATTTCCCTCCTCCGACTGATAGTGACTGACCTTGGAAGAAGGATTGTTCCTGATGCGTAGCCTGGCCTTACGATGAAGAATTACAAAGGAGAGTTTAAATCCTACTTGTTCGTTTGAAACAAGCGAAGGAAGTTCCTTGGCACTGAGGCATCCTGGGATCGATTCTCGCGCCACTCCTTAATGATTGTCGATTGTCTCTGTGACGGAACTCTAATGATAGCACACAGCATAGAAACCAACAGCATTACTTTGTGTATAGTCACGCATATTAAGCGTGTATCCAAACGGACACCTACAGCAGCACATAGCGTTGCACGGAAAGGAACCAGAAACAAAATCGGAGAATTAATTTAAGCTAAAATGGTTACTGAACTTCGAGTACACACTTGAAAACTTGAACCTCTCATCTTGTTCGAAGCGACTTTAAAGAAAAAGAATGTAATGTCCCGTAAAGCTCACTGAGTTCCTTTGTAAACATGTAAGCTTGCACTCCCTGCGAGTTTGCCATGAAAACGAAACTTCGACTGACTCATTTTTGACACTCATACCTCTCTCAGTGCACCTATGACCTACATTCTTCTTTCCAAATTTTCAAAATTCTATACTCCTGATTCGTTTCTCGATCCTTCTATTCTTCCCCAAGCGTTCTGTCTGTTAGTTTCGTTACTGGTATTCTCGTGTTGCTAAAATTCCAAACGTGACTTTCTGAGATTTACTAATATTTTACTAATTGCCTATGTGCCGTCAGTGCGGCGCTCACAGAGTGCTGATCCCGACACGCCAGCTAGACTTTGGGCCGTACTCTTCTTCAATTGTTCTCTTACACAGGCACTGTGTGTGGTAGCGTAGTCGAGAAATGAAAAGAAACTTTTAGCACTTTCTGTCCGCAATGTCTTGTGAATTTGCCTGAAAGCAGTTGTTTACGACCTTTCCCTGTTTCTCGACCTACTGCCGCTTTTAAAGAAAACGGGAAAGGGTGTAAATAAATGTAAGGACTTGTTCTCGGTACGTTGAGAAAATAAAGGAACCAGATGCTTCTCTTTATTTGAATATCAAAAATAATAACTTAATGAATCCATGATGACCGAGTGAGAGTAAGAGAATGGTAGATGCATGCAGATGTTTATGAAAGTGTTGCGGACTGTTACACCACCACCCTTCCAAGATTGTCGAAAATTTCTTTGAAAAGGAAATCGTCGATCATCCGAAGTTCTCAGAAATACCAGTACAGCAGCATTTTCATAAAAACAAAGCAATATGTATACACAAACATAAACCCACTTATAAAAATACAAAAGAGACAAAAATATATAGAGAATGCAGAAACCAAATTAATAATTAATAAATCTTACCTTAAAATGCACTACAACGTAAGGATGCATGCAATGAAAATTACATAAGATCATCATCTGTACACAAAAGTATCAAGTACATAGGAAATAGCAAATAGAAGACATAATGTGAAAACCGAAACAAGTAATAAATGAACTGTCGTACATAGGAAACACGAAAATGCACACAATGTATACAAATAATAATTCCAACAAATGGAAAATAGATATACTAGAAACTTACTACGATGACGTTTTCATTCCGACTCTTCATTGGAGAATACGTGTAGAGATTCGAGTGGTCCACCTTGCAGGTCCTTCTAATTCACGAGATCGCTAGAGTGTCTAGGTGACTTCTACATCGTCAGCTGATATGCAATTCTGATGCCTTCGACTCTTGCAAATTTCCATACGTTCTTTAAATTACTCTTCTTTTGGAGCACGATAAGCGGATTTTGCGGGAGCTGTCTTCGCTTCAACCGCTCTGAGCTTGGTTTACTAGGTCAATTGTGCACTGTTTTGCAATGCCATGGAACTGGAGGAGTGGATTTGCTTCGGCACTCAAAAGTAAGAACTGCTGCTGAACGCGGGATTAGAGTGCTTATGGCTGCTGTGGTTCACTTGAACATGGAGGCTTCGTCTGTGTTTCTCCGTTAACTAAACGGGAATACACGACGGAATAATTAAATTTATATTGGAGGTGCACAGTAGCGGGTGCGTCTGCCTTCCTTGAGCGTGCATCTCCTGCCCAACAACGTCTTCGCCTAAAGTGAAACGGTCTTCACAGTTCAGGCTGGCCTGTCATTGGTGTCCATTGATGGTGACCTGATCTTCGGAAAGAGGTTGCTGCAGATAAAATCCTCTTCCGACTTCATTTCTCATCCTCCTGGGTAAACGATAGTGCTCCAGTGCGGAACTCGACTACGCCGGGTCAGGTATCTACGATCTGATGTCTTCCTTAGCTGCAAATACACTAAATCACATGGATATAGACATAATTAAATTCGATCTCAGGATAGATGGTATTTTCATTAGTTTGATTTCGTTCCTCTTTACGAATCTCAATCGATGATGTCATCTACTGTTGCTGTTGGATGGTTGTTTCTGGAGGGCCAGACCGGGATGTCTCAGATCCAGGTGGGTCTCTGTTCGTTGGATTATTGACCCAGTCCCTTGGTCTCTTCGATCGATTTCGAAATCTGCGTGATCGTTGCTGTACTGTAGTCTGCCTTATATCCCGCTGTTGAACAGGATCATACGCATCTCTTTCATGCGGCTGGACTTCTCGTCTTCGAAACCCTGTCTGTCCACCACGCGGATGACGTGTTCCACGATCATTATCGTAAGGAGGTTGTTCGGCCTCATGTTGTTATTGCCGTCTACGATGCCCGTTATAGGACTGCACTCGGTCTCCTCGTCGTGGTCTATTGGCTGCGTTCACAGATTGCGGGTGCCGCTGGATGTTACGCACGTTGGCACATCTATTTCTGGGAGAGCTTCCACCTCGGGAAGCGTTTCTGTCTCTCTAGAAGTTCTCTAGACGATCTAACTCCCCGCTGTCCCATAGAACCATGGACAGCTCCTCAGTGTCACGTAGATGCACAGCAATCAATTGTCTTTGTACCCTGATAGGAAGCATGTTTTTGACATTTGAGATAACTTCCGTCTCTGACATGGGGTACTCAATTTCTTAAAGACCTTTACCTGTTCCCAAAAGAACTCTCTTAGGGACTTCCCGGCGCCTGGTCGGTAACGTGTGTTCCGCAGTTTGGGTGAGCTTTCTTTGGATTATTTGCTCATTCTGGAAGTTTCATAAGAAGGTTGCCCGGAACTCCCCAAATGAGCGGAATTGGTCCAGGTTGTTATCGACCCACATGCGTGCAGCTCGTCTCATTACTCGAGGTAAAATCGGTAAGATCTCCGTTGTGTAGATTCCGGAAAGGCGACAGTCATCCCGTAGCATGTGAAGGTATGCAGAGGGCAGCAATGAGTTGGCATCCGGATCAAAGGCTGGAGGATCATCTATCTTTGACGCGCGCAGAAAACTGCGCGTGCTGCCCTGTTATGCTGTACTCTCGGGATTTTGGTTGGCCGTCAATCTAGCGGGCTCCATTTCTGTCCCAGATTCCAGGTTTTCCTGTAAAATGAGTTGACTGGAGATGGCGACGTCCGCAAATCCGGCTCCCTCGAAGTAGACGCAACCGAGCTGTTCGGGTCATACCTCGGGTTATTCTCCATCTGCCTAGCTACTCGAGCTTCTACTTCAGCCAACTTGCTGACGAGTATGTGGTTTTCGATTATCCATTGTTGTGGTAATGCGGGTGACCTAGGTCTGCAAAGCAGTCATGCTTACGTTCGTCTGCGCACAGGATTGTTGCAGTTCTTCAAATCGAGCGTGGTGGCGGGCTATGTCTTGGCCATGTGTTTGGACGTCCTGTCCAACCCAAGCTACTTCTCTGGTCAAGTCAATCTGCAACGTACCCAACTTCTTCTGCACTTGCTCCTGCTCGGCTTCCATTTACCGCTGTAGTTGTCCTACGCTAGCATTTTCGGCTGTGATCTGCCTGGTTCCGTCGACAAGCAGCTGCTCGACCGAAGCCTGCGTCTGTTCAACTTTTCTGTTGAGCTCCTCCTTGTCTGACCTGATTTAATTAATGAGAGCCTGCTGCTTGGCTTGTAAGCGTTCTTCGAAGTCCCGCTGTTGCGCATCGTTTCTTCGCTCCAGTCGCTGATTCGAGCCTGAACCCCGTCCAGCCTTCGGACCAAACATTTTTCAATTTCTGTTGACAATGCCTGGGACTCTTCGAATCTCCTAGACAATGACTGAGCTTCGAGTTGAAAGTCTTGCCGCTGGGCATTCATTTGCCTTTCTAGCCGTTGAGACACCTGCTCCTGAGCTTGTAACAGGCGATTCTCCATCTGTTTGATTTTGACTTGGAATTTTCCAACGACGCTTGGAGCTTCTGGCGTGAAACTTGCACCTCCTCGCGTTGTGCGTCTTATCGTACCATCAGTGTCTGGAACCACACTGCCATTGCAGGATCAATTGCCGGTATTGTTTCACTGTTTTAACGCTCTGCGTCGTTCTTTGGACCGACTGTATGGTTTGCTCCCCTTGTAGGCTGCGACTATGGTGGTGAGGAATTGTCCATTGACTCCTCGCGTGAAACTGAAGCACTCTCTATCTCGTTTATGTTGGTGGTTGGATAGATTTCATTAGCTCGAGATATTTGCGCAGGCAACTCGGCAACTAGCCTTCTCGGTTTCCTGTCCGGCCGATTGTTTTCTGCGCAAATCAGAATATGTTGGACAAGGAGTTGTGTCAAACTCTGTACCAACGGACTGTCCCCATAGCTCTCTTCCACACGCTGGACTGTTTTCTTCTTTCCCCTCCATGATGCATTGTTGTTCGTCTTTTGTTGCGGACCGAAATTTCCTGTATTTCCTGTATAAGCTTAAACCCTGTACAAGCTCTTCGGTTTGGTCTTGGGTTAGAGCCTTTGCTAGTAAAAAAAATCCTAAATTCTAAGCCTTCCACTAAGAATGACTGCAATTACCATATAAACACGAAAGAATATGTACCCTAAAGAGAACATAGACATATATTAATACACCAATATACTTTTTGATACTACTAGACGAACAACAAAGGAACTATGAATACCTATTAAATAACAAAGAATGTCAAAATCGAAGAACACAGCTATCAGAAATAAACTATTCATAAAAGAGTTTGCTTACCCGTCGTTCGAGTTACCATTTCGCTTACATTTGTCTCCGACGATGCTTCCTTGTTACTATTCACAATAACTAAGGGAAACTTGAACAGAAATATCCACTATTTTTACATACATGTAAATGACAAACACTTCACTTACACAATCTGCACTACACAAGAATATAAAAAAAACTTAAGAAACTTACGATGAACCCTGCACTCCTAATATTGTTAATATACGCATTGATACTCTATACACACAAAAAGATCTAAAAACTATTACTAGAACGTTACGAACTTAATATTTACTAAATATATACTCACTATAAATACACTGACTTTATTTTCTGCCATAACTATGCATAATACTAGTACCTGATATCCATACTTTATTTCAACACCATTTTTTCTCTCACACACTCTTTCTCATGTTTTTAAAAAGCAGTCCAGCTGGCGTCCTATCAAAGTGATTGTTTCTTTCTTACGTGCTCTCTTTCCGTATACACGAATAACAGATCGTTGCTCGAAAACTTTCAGATTCGCACCAGATGAACCACACCAGCTTAAAAAAGAGCCCGTGTTCGCACACGATACGAATCTATAAAAAAATTGAGCGAAAGGACTGGCCGTCGAACTGTAAGTTAGACATGTACCTGATGTCTGGGGATTCACAAACGGTCAACCGGAGGCGCGAAAATTGAGCACCAAATATTATTTATTTTAGCCATATTTCCTCTTTAGTGAACCTACGGATTACTAAACAGTTTTGCTATTTAAAAGGAACTTTTTAGAAGAAAAAAGTTGATTTTCATCTCCCTTAAGTTTAAAAGGAACACACACACCGAACACTTAGAGCCATGAAAACAATATTAGGGGAATTAAATTATCTGTAAACATCGTTCAACTGCAATTTCAGAGAACACGAGAGGTTAGTTTACATGTGTATCAATCGATTAATTAGATCCGAAATTACACGACAGGATTTTAAGTTAAACGTTCTCTC
This sequence comes from Lepisma saccharinum, assembly GCA_022664845.1. NCBI lineage: Eukaryota > Metazoa > Arthropoda > Insecta > Zygentoma > Lepismatidae > Lepisma > Lepisma saccharinum. The sequence goes on from JAGDQP010022518.1 coordinate 23,062, forward strand.
TCCCAAAGTATTATTAGTTTCTGAGAAACAGCAAAAAGATCTGGAAACGTTCATTATGGACGTAAGTAACAAACTCAGAGCTATTATTACAGTGCACATGTTAATTTTAAAATGAATTAGTCATCACTGTTAAAGATAACTCTTGCGGTTGATTATCACTTCCGGATAATTATTATATTAGTTATTTAACTATTATTAAAGGTTAAGATGTACTACTTTTAAGATCAACAGACCACTAGAAGCAACTATTATTATTATAGAAGTTACTATTACTAAATCGAACTCTCCTAACGTTTAGGTCAGAAAAACAAAACAAACGTCGTTACACGCGAGATGATAGGATTTAAAAAAAGAAAATGATCGTTTCATTCCAATGAAATCCCGGGCAGTGTATTACTGGACATTACACCTATATTTATTAGTATGGACCCTGAAAGCTATGAATGCAAGTGACACAAAACCATAGATTAAAACCTCACATTTGCGTACTATCATGGCAAATATAATGTTTAAATGACTTTGTTATATAAGATTTTTCTCTAAGCCTACAAGATAGGTCACCCAACTAACGTAGAGTGGGCGTTGTGTGATTCTGAGAATCAGTGCATGAACGAGCAACGGTTGGAATTTTCTTTTCTTTAACGGAAAACATTATCACATGTCCTGGGTTCTGAAAAAGATATTTATGATCTCTTGTAGTATGTAGCAAATGATGAAAAAACTTTAGAGAGTCCGATATCAAAAACAAAAAAAAAACGTAATACTAATTTCACATTAGGTGAACAATTGGTTCAAATTTGCTGAAAAGTGTAATTTAACTTGTCCAATAGAAAAGATTTTTACCGAACATACAGAAACGAAAATGAACGTTGAAATCTATGGTTATTAGGTATTTCTTAAAGAGTCGAATATTCCATAGAACGCTAACGTCATGCACTAAAGACAAGAGAAAACATATTTCTATCAGTTCTTAGAAATGGGGAATGATATCTGTTTTATAATGTTTGATAATATGTTGTTATTTACGTTTATCATTTACAAAATACACAAAATCTGTTATGTGCTAAGTTATGTTATAGTAAATATATTTTTCTCTCTTTCTTTCTTTCTTTCTTTCTTTCTTTCTTTCTTTCTTTCTTTCTTTCTTTCTTTCTTTTTCTATTCTTTCTCTATCTTTATATATATATATATATATATATATATATATATATATATATAAACAGATATAGATAAAAGAATAACTCTTTGAGCATCATATCAATATATCTGAGAATATCTCTTTGAGAATATCTGAGATTAATTAAGACCTTTCTCTTTCCAGAAAAATATTTGTGTGGGCGTGCGTGCGTGTGATAAACGTAGATATGAGTATGTTTTCTTCCAAACGGCCAAAAGCGTTGGTTTCGTATACGGCAGGTCCTCGGTTCAGTTCCAGCGGGTAGACGACTGTCCTGACTTAGGTTCTCTCAATGTCTTTCTCAGCCACATCAAGCATGTACCGGGATGGTACATTCAATTTAGGGCCTGGTCGGCTCCCTACCGCATTTCGCAAAACCTTATCTCGGAGTGATCCATGGGTGCCTAAAAGCTATATATATGATGCAAATCCAACGAGTATAATATATAAACCTGTCGCTCTGTTAATCGGTACATTGCATTTTAATGCCGTGTGGGAGGATCGATATAGAGACCGAGATGGATCGAGTGGTCGTAGCTCAGTTGCTATAGTGTTGGCTTAGCAATTGAAAGGTTCCATTTATCCTTACTGAAGTGTTGCTATGCTATTTTCCTCACGACACAAATAAACTAATGTTTATAATAAATTCCAGAAAAACAATAACGCACGCACACACTCATATAATGACGGAGAGTGCGTGTAGGAGAGGGAATGAGTAAGAGAGAAAGAGAAAATAAGGAATTGACGAAGTCATGGAAAGAAAGAGAAGGAAAGAGAAAGATTAATGAAAACCTTGAAACTAGATTGATGTATTATTATCCTAACAAACGCAAACGCATGGTTTTCTTTCTGATTCTAGCTAGTGATGCTGCTTTTCTCTCAAACCCAAGGAGAATTTCTGATAGAGTTCTGTAAATAGTTGAAGGTATCATTTTAGTCGAAAGGACACGGCACTGACTGCGGATCAAACCTGGTTCCTCAGAATGAAAGATCAAGACGAAACCACTGCACCACACACTTCGCTTTTAAAAACCTATACAACACATGTTACGGTTGTTCTGTGTTAAACAAGTACAAGAAAACTGGACGCTTCAGGTCAATGACTTCTTCTTATTTGCTGTTAACACACAGGTACTCTATTTTGCATCTTCCAACTAATATTCGTTAATCGTCGTCTTCGTTTTATGTACAAAGACAGTAACTTTCCTACCTTAGGAAATGCATTACGTGCATTAGGTATTCAAAACTTCAAGCTCAAAATCATGATAGTACTTTAACTCCGATCACTCTCAACCTCACGATGAAACATTAACCTGGACTTTACTCAGGTTCAACCTCACTATGGAAGTTCAAATTTGACTGCTCTCAACTTCTTGGAAACTTCAACATCGACCTCACTGAGCCTAAACCTCGCGATTGAACCTTCACCTCCCCTTACTAGACCTCAGATGGACTCTATCAACCTAGACCTCATGATAGAACCTCAACCTGACGATAGAACTTCAATCTAGACCCTACTTAACGTCGAACTCCCAATAGAATTTCAACCACAACCTCAGTCTCACGATGGAACTTCAACATTCACTTAACTCAGCCTTCTGATGGAACTTTAGCCTCAACCGCACTCAGGTGTTAAACCTCGCGAGACCCAACATCAACTTCATCTTTCCTAGACCGTTATACGCGAGCTTAAGTTTGTGAGGTCGAAGTTGACGTTTAATCGTAAAGTTGAAAGAGGTGGAGGTTTAAGTTCCTCGTAAGGTTGTGAGGTCGCGGTTCATTGTAAGATTGAGTCAGATCAGGGTTGAGGTTGAGTGAGGTCGATGTTCAAACCCCGTTCTGAGGTCGAAGTTAATTGAGGTTGACGTTGAAGTTAAATCGTGAGGTTGTAATGAGATTGAGGATCATGTTTCTCGTGAGATTGAGTGAGATCGAGGTTCAAGTTCCGTCGTGAGGGTCAGATTGAGTGAGGCCGAGATTGAAGTTTCATCATAAGGTTGAGATTTGAGTCAAATCGAGGTCGAATTTGAATTTTATTTATGGCCTTTAGGCATCTACGGCTCAGGCGGGAATAGTGGTGAGGAAGGATGAGGAAAAGTTCTACCCCGGCATTTGCCTGATGCGACTGAGGAAAACCCCTTGAAGAAACATCAGTCAGCTGGTCGCTAGGATTGAACCCACACCATCCCGAATGCTACGCCAACGCTCTACTACTGAGCTACGGCAGCTCGGTAGATTGAGGTTGAGGTTAAGTGAGATCGAGGTTGTTCGGTTGTGGTTGATTGATGTCGAGGATGATGTCCCATCTCGAGGTCGAGGTTGAATTTCACATTTAAAGTTAAGGTTGGATGTAAGCGAGGACAACATTGAATACTAATGATGTTGAGGATCTAAGGATGAGGATATGGAAATTGAGCCAGTCCTCATCTGGCTGAATACCAATTATACACGTGCCAATGAAAGTACGACAGAACTCCGACTATTCGAAGATTTTTGGTATACCGTTTCACAGATTCGCATATTTGAATACTTCTTGATAGGAGTAGTTCTGAGCCCACTTTACCAAGATCTGTAGTTTCTGTCCTTAGAAGCTTTCCAGCTTATTTAGAATGTTAATATCAAACAAACAATTAAGCCGGGATAAAGCATGGCGTGGTGCTTTGCACAGTTTTCTTTCGAAGTAATACATTACATAAACTTTATACAAACCAAACTCGCACATGGCAGTGCAAATTTACGCACGCCAATTCTCCTTCGAAAAACTGTATAACGTGTCCTACGCCACTTTTCCAATACTTAGATTTAGGTACCCTGGACGCTTGCTTGCCCCCCCCCCCCTATCCCCGTTGTCTTTATTACCAAATGATATCGCTAAACACTTGCCACACTCCAACGAGCAGGACGGCTCAAATACACAGAGAAAATAAGCAAGAGTAAAGTACCTATTTGCGTTGTTGCTGCTTCGGTGTTATCAAGCCCCATTTTACAACAGGAATCCCTCGTGTGTGTCGAAGGTAATGATAAGTTTCAGATTTACTGCACGTGTATCCAAATATTCTTTCGTAAACGATACAGTAGACAAATCATTGTGTTTTTAAACATTTCCAGCCGTATTCAGAGACGTTTTTTTACTAACACTTTACTAACGAGTGACTAACTGCTGACAAGGTATTCAGAAACGAAATTTGTGCACTAGTAGCGCCTATAGTTAGTGAACTACTAATTGCATGGTTAAACAAGTGGAAGCTGTAGTTTTGCGTTGTACTAATGACCTACTCGGAACTTTTGAGGACAGAAAACAAGGAAAAAAGATAAATATTCGTAATTACTTGGCGAAAAATTAATATATTTTCCTGCGCATCACATTCCAATAAATTCCATCGAAACAATACTTTTAGTTACTACACTAATAGAAAAATGATTCAAATAGGTGGAACGCATGCTAATTTTGTAATGCTACTAATACGTGTTGAAGTGTGTTGTTCTACCTTTTTTCTTTGTGGCGCACTTGATTAAGACAAGTTAATTTTAACTATTTTGATTTATATGGTCGGTGGTTCGAGCCCCGTCGAAGAAATTATATATTATATTTACACTCACTAAATTCATTAGTAACTTGAATGTAATAGTTATAAATAAAACTTTTGCATCTTACATGATTTTTTACTATGATACATTAAAATTGAATTCAAATATTACGGGAATTTACGTTGTAGCTTATGTGAATGGGAAAATGTAACTGATGGGACCTATAGCTTACATGAGCTTAAACCACTTCTGTATCTAAGTAGAATTATTCGTCCTGAACCGCAGTTTCCTAAACGTAAATAAATTCAGATTCAAATACCAAGTTGAAATAGTGAATGAAGCTTAAAAAATCCAGTGTCGTCGTAGCTCACACTGTACGATAATGCCAAGGAAATATGTATTTCCTATGCCATTTCAAGCAGATGCTCTAATCTAGAACGAAGATAGGTACTATCTATAAGACATACGAAAACAAACATTTCCATGCCTTGATACTAAGCAATGTTCAACTGAATGGACAAGAGTTTAAATAGAAAGACAGATTCGACATCTCGTTAATAAAACCACTTCTTATCACTAAATATACATTTAGTCGGACGTTCTTTTTCTGTATTGGATCCAGGGATTCTTCCACACATTCGTTAATGGGTTGTCCTTATATAAATTGAAAAGCACACACACCAACTTTAGAAATCGATTTAAACCCTGCAAAACTCTACTTACACCCCTTACTTCCACTATATACCCCTTAACTGAAAATTCTGGCAGAATTCCCGATGCGATCGTTCCCAGTTTAACGACCGGTTCATTGAAATAATGTTACAATTACGCAGATATTATACTGTGGCGGTACTCTACAGAGAAGAGTAAAGCCAAGTTCGCGGGCGTAATAGCAACCTTTTCAGGTTTCAGGGGTTTCAGAGGTTCGAGCAAATTTGGTACGTGACTAAAGAAGCGTGGTCAACCAGCGGCAAATTTGCCTCAAGGGAAACAGCTATCAAGAGAAAACACATCCAAATACATTTTATGCAATTTATTTCAAGCTAATAAGAATAAAAAAAAATTGTGAAGGATAATTACATTAGGTACATCATGGAAGTATATTAACAAATTCTTATAATGAACATTTCTCGTTTCTATGGATGTACGATCAAACAACTAATATTAAACAAATGTTTCAACAAACAACAGACTACCTCTCCTTTGATTCCATTGCCAAAAGTTGAAGTTAATACAATCAATTTCTAACTAGGCAACTTTTAAGTGAAGGGGACCGATACCGTTGTATAAAGACGTGAAAGTAAGACATGCTACGTGTCGCAATGCAAAATATATTTCATGTACGAAAACTTTCAAAGTCCTAGAATTTAATTGACTAACCTGTCGATTGTAGTTTTTCTAAGTTCCTATCTGGTTGCAATTCACACAGTGGTGTCGTTCCAACGGTGTCGAGGACTGGTAAGGCTCCTGAAACTTCCGTCCCTAGGTTTTTATATGAGGTCGTTTTGACACGCCTAAGTTTGTTTACACTGGAATGTTCTAGAAAGAATTTCATGAACACGCAGCCCTTACGCAAAAGCTCGTGATTTCGTTCTGGAACAATTCGACAGGAACTGAGGAAGGATGTTTTGGGTAGTTGAGTAACGAGTAAGTCTATTCTTGACCACAGTTTGTCTGCTATAATTGTTCCATCAGCTTCTATTGATTTTATCTAGCCTTTGTTTATGCCGCTTCCCTTAGATTCTCATCGTTGTTTTCTAAATTCCGCAAAACAACAGAAATCTTATGTATCACCAGACCAGATTGAGGCCAAATTTCCTGCACAGCTCATGCTGTTATTTATTTACGAATTCTAGAAAACTCGATGTTTCTAAGCAGGGAAATGACAATGTTTCAGGCTTTCCACAATTTCTCGTAATAAACTTTTTTTTTCTTCTTACTTTTTCCTTTTTATTTTGTTACTCAGCATAGAGTCTCGCTCTATTTGGGCAATTAAATTAAGGTGAGCAAAATCCAGGATTAGGGTTTAGGTAAGACAAAAATCTAATTCCGCAACATCCTCTCCGCCTTCATTGTCAGCTAGCAGGAATTAATGTTGAAAATGAAGGGGATTTTGCTATGCGTGTTCATAGAATCAATCCAGAACTTACGTCCTATCCTTACTTACAAGTTTGTGTGTTTCTTTCTTTTTTTTTTTTAAACGCAATTTTGTTTGTAAAATTAGTACTGTCCACTTCAGTTAGAGGTTGTTGCTGTAGCTAAAGATTCAAAATATTTTTTAAAACCTGAATTCACATGGAAAAGTTTTTTTTTTTTTAAATCTGAACTGAAAATTTGTAAGTTATGATCATTAGGTGTTATGATCAATAAGTTTAGTCTACAGCAAAAGATGTATAAGAGTGACTCTACTTATTACAATTATCCCTAAAAGCAAGGAAAATTTACATTACATCTGTTGCAAATCAGCTTCAACATCTCTTTTATTTTGGATAGTAGAAGATAAAAGACAGCTGAAAAGACAGAGGAAGTCCCTAAAGTCTGTTGT
>JAGDQP010022519.1:0-30310 GCA_022664845.1 Lepisma saccharinum
GGCGGGATTATAAGGTCCCTTTGTGTTAGGTACGCCACAAAGGACCTAATATCAAAGGTATGACCTTTCTGAATGATAATTTTAATACCAGTACTCTATATGTCAAACATTTTTTTTTCATATGTACCTTTATTTCAATGAAAATGTAAAAAAAAAAACATTGAAAGAAAATGTAAAACATGGCCATAGGCCCCCGCCCCATCCAGGGAAAGGGTGGGGGATACAAGTTGTGTATAGATGGTTTTTTAACAAGGTCATGTTGGAGATTGTGCAAACGGTTATGCTGGTATCCAAATATGTACTATCAAACGACTAACAGAATGCACTATATATTTCAGGCGCCTCTGCCTGTGAAGTTTGAGACTATTTATAAAGTGTGAATTTTCTCGACAATTACCTTTATTTGTTCTCTAAATACCACTAAAAGAGGCTGCAATGCGCTTAATTCCCTTTTATTTACTTATTTTTTAACTGAAGAAGGTCGCAAGATAATATCATAATTGTCGAAAGTAGGCAGGATAAAAGTTAAGGAAGTCTTTGATCTAAAGCTGAAAGCCCTATAAAGAACCTACTTTTGGCTCAGATATCTGAGTGCCTGGACCTGAAAAATCCACTCGCCTGTTCGCCAGTGGCGAGTAATTTTTTATGTCTGGCGGGAAAAATATCCAAACAAAGACGCGGATAAAGTTTTGTAATCGCGATATCAGGAATAACGAATGAAAGAATTATATTTTCACCCGCAGTAAGTATTCAGCGTCTGTGAAAAAGGCCTCAACACTGTAAATCTAATCAAAACTAACCTGCGTTCTTCATTAGAAAGTGCAAAATTATACTTTTTCCTGATGGCAAATCCGAACGCACCCCCCACTTGAACTTTTCGATTCAAAGAAATTTAATCGACCGTTTGTACTACAAAAGCAGTGACCGCCACACAGCCCGACATGCCCATAATAAGGTCAAGAAAAAATAGAAAAGGTAAGTCACTTTTTTTTAAAATTATCTTGATAAAGTTTAGAGCATGGTTTCACTGATATGTTATGATGGCATAACTAAGATGTGGGTAACATATTTTTGTTTGGTTGGTTACCGAGCATTTATGATACATCAGTTAATACATTATATACTGCATAATGATCTGGATAGTAGTTTTTTTTTAGCTGCCTAGCACCTGCAAGTCAGATTTTTCAAGCCCTGCTGATTGCTTACTACAATATCATAGTTTTGGGAGCAGTCTAGTTTCGGCTAATAGTAAATTCTGTACAGCACTTATCACTTCAGATTATATATCACGATATTTCTATTCTCTCTTCTACGGCGATATGTGGAAATTAATTTACAGAACCAAAGGAAAACACACTCTCTGAAACTGAGGTACTTCCACTGATGCTACTGTCTCGAATATTTTTTTAGAACTGTGTGGACCCGTGATACATATACGCACGCATGCTAGAATAATATATATTAATTCATGTTTTATTTCCCTTCTTCATGTTCATGTTTCATTTCGTTTTATATTTCGCATATTGCGCATGGAATCAAAGTTTTATACTGCTCCTTACCAATAAAGTAAAAAAAAAAAAAACTTTTTATGATTTTACGTTGGTTTTCATCAATCTTATGCGTTTCAATGTGCAATATTCTTTATTTGAAGTAATTCCCACATGACTCCCATATCTTGTCTGCATATTACAATGATATTTTTTTTAACTTCCTATTGGGAACTAAGAAACAAAATATAATCCCCGAAGCTACTCCCAAATTGATAGCCGTGTCAGGAAGTCAACTGCGCACCCACAACCTTTGAGTCCCCAAACCTGTTTCTTCCGCAGGGTTCAAATGAATACAAGACTAGGTAGCTGGAAACGGTGGAAAAGGAAAAGGGAAGGGGAACAGCACTTCTTTCACCAACACGTATTTTCCCTCCTGGAATTGGAGGGAGAGGGGAGGAAAAGTTGAAGAAATTCTCCTTAGGGTACCTATAGAAAAATTCAAAGAAATTATCTTTTGAAAAGGAAAATATGTTTATTCTTAGAAAATAGAAGGATACTGTTAAACAATTATTTGTATTTAGATTATAGGCCTTATTTAGAAAGAAGTAAATTATTGCGTGTGTCTTTTATTACATTGTTCTGCAAATTAGAGAAGAATGGTTCAAATATTACAATTGCTAAGAAGATATGGCCCTAGCAAAATAACATTTGAGTTAAATCGGAGCTGACCATCGTGACATATAAATTTTAGTTTTCTTTCAATTAATTTAAATCAGTGTTATTGAACTTTCTTCCCTACGTATCACCAGAGGAACTTTTTAATTCAATTTTTTACGCCCAAAGCTGTTGGTGCATAATTACAGTTACAACCTAATATATTACAGTACATTAAGATTAAATTAAATCTAACGTACATTTCCAGCGGGGTTTCTTTTCATTTTAAGGAAAAATAAGATAATTGATTGCGATGGTTCAAAAAGGCAAATCCAATCTTGTAATCATATCTTGGGCATTATTTTTTCCTTTAATTACTAGAAAATGTCTAAACACTTGTATTCTGAGAATTTGTGAGGGGTATTAGAGTGTTTTCATCATAAGTGACACTACTTTCGTTTTGGTCAGAGAGTTCAAAAGTACATGGCAAAACAATGGTATTATCTTTATTAACAAATCAAATAAAAAAGTAAAGTTTCTTATGAACCCTTTCTTCACACACGCTTTAAAAATATCATTATCGAAGCCTTAAAATTAAAGAATATTATTTTTAAAATTCGAAATGCGAGTCTGTACACGTCCTGATACTCTTATCACATCGCAAGATTATCTTCTTCAGAATGAATCGCCCTTATTCGCTGCTTCAGTTCTGGTTCAATAAATAACTTTTGTTTCCATATTTAGAGAAAAGCATATTTTAGAGGAATGTTGTGTAATCTATATGAAGCTGTAATGGGCGTTAACTGTTGGAGCCACAACCATACGACAAAGTGCTTCCTAAAAAAATAATTATTAAAGTAGTAGGATTAGGTTTCATTTAACAATTTATTAATGATTCATTTTAGGGAAATAAAATAGCTTATCTGGTGCATCACTGAAAATAGCCTCATACTAGAATATTGTGGTATCTTTCTTGAACAAGGTTTTATTTGAATACATGCTTGAAGCATGCTAAAATGCTTTCGTTCCGTTAATTTTTGTATAATATGGTGAATACGCGAAAGCTGTTATGCTTTAGTTTCTAGATTTTACGGTAAAGGAGAAGGATTCCAGAAGATTTTGGTAAGATATTGCAGTCTGGTTATCGGGAAGGGGGTCCATATATTTTGCCTAACTACTAGAAATTTTAGTCCTTTACTTGCTGAACATTTCAGCCTCGTTGCCTTAGGCGTTTGACCGCTGTTGACGAGACTGCAGTTTCGAATCCCACCAGGGGCATGAATGCTTGTGGATTTTAAATATATGGTGTCGTATTAGCAAGACCGGTAGAAGTCAATAGTTACTAATATTATTCAAACGAAACACAGTGAGCTCGTGAATTTGATCTACTTTTCTTTGTCAATTGCTTTGATTGTGCTTTTAACCTTGACGAAAGTCTGATAATAAAAAAACTGGCATTCCAATTGTAAAACCCAAATTTCAATTCTCGTATTCTGTACACTCCGATTATCTTGTCATTCTGAAACAAAGCAATAATCTTGGAAACCTCACTCAGGATTGCCAGAAACAGGGCTTGTCCCAAGGATTCTGCTAGGCCTTCCACATGGGAGTGTCATCCCTGAAATTCTCTTGGATACTCCCTCAACTATAAAAATTTAATTGTTAAAAATTGTTAGACATTGTGCAAGACACTACAATATGCTCAATTTTTTTTCTACAACCCCTACACGTGCTGATCCAAAGTCTGCGACCATAACCAGCGTACCACAACGGATGTGTTCCAGTATGCTGTTTGTCAATGTTGATTAAATATTTAATCAAATTTCTAATTATATATGCCGCAGTCGGTTTCGAAGTCCATTGATAGAAAAATTAATAGAAGCAGTTAGTACTTCAAGCGCTGTAGAAGAATTTGAATTTTATTTAAAACTTTTAGGCATCTTTGGCCCAGGCTGTATAAATGACGATGGAATGAAGAAAGTGATAGGAAATAGGAAAACCCCTAGAAAACCCAAGCACACTTTTTTATCCACCAAAAATCCCAAATACCACGAGCTAGGAGCGAACCAGAAAAACCAGGCACCACACGAACCCAAGTTCTAGACCGAGTCACAGCGGTTCCTCGCTGTAGAAGAGCTCAACAATATTTCACTAATAAAATCAATGCTAATTATACCGATTCCTTGTGTTATATAAAAAATACTGGTGGGTTCTATATATTCCAAAGTGGTTGCAATTCAGAGAAACATTGTGAAAATGTTAAGAAGCCTGGTAGCAAACATTTATTTAGAAGTTATTTTCAAAGGAAATCAAAGCTTTTGGGAAGGGCCTCAAGATATATGTAGGAGTAAAATTTATGCTAAATGTTTTTAATTTGCCTCAAATTACACTAATTTTATAAAAAAAAACTCTGAATTTTGAAGGGGAGCTCAAACCCCATAGCCCCCGTTAAATGCGCCCTATCCTGACGCCAATCACAAGTTTTTTGAGTGATGGACGCCAAGTAGTGGATAAATTGTACATAATATACTCATGGCGATGTTGCCAAATGTCGGACGCCGAAAGATCGTTAAAATGAAACGGAGTATACAGACAAAGTATATACATTGCCGACAGTAGTGCACCTAGCGGAGGAAAAGTGAACTACGAAAAGAATTCATTCTTTTAATTTGCTATCATTTTGGCGTCCATTCGTGATTTTTCATTTTAGTCTGGAAGCTTTGATATGATTAAACATGTGACTTTGGAGTTTTCCGCTATTTCCGTACACAGAGGGCTTGTTAATTTATGTTTTAGAAACAGAAAAATATATACCCAAAGTGTGTTTCTAATGGTTTACAATTTGACGTCCGATATACGGACGCCAAAAGTACATGGACGTCAAGAGTAATGCTAAAACGCAATGTATGGACGCCAAAATGATAGAAAGATGTATATATATATATATATATATACATGTTTCATAGAAATAATACGGGTGGCTTGATGTCTATACAAATACAAATGTCAAATAGTAAAATATTCTTAATGCTTCAGCTCTGAATTATGAAAATCGGGATAATCTGCGTCCCGACGAACATAGAATCGGGACGTGGGACAACTGGCCGAAAATCGGTATTGTCCCGATATAATCAGTACCGATGGCAACCCTGAGTCTGTGTTGTTGATGGATCAAATACGTATATTGCTTAATATTGATTTGGATGTTGTAACTTTAAGTGTAGATGAAGTTATAAAAGTGTGTATAAGTGAAAACATTCCGAAGAAAAGTATATGAACTACGAAATACTCGTCATAGTACACTTCTGTACTTATACGAACTCTAAAAAAGAAAAATCAAGCACAAAAGGTTTATAAACAATCGGTGGAATATAGTGATTACTTAAAATTTTCAGTTTTAGGAAAAAAAAGTCTTCTTCAAAACGACAGAAATTATTATATAGAACCTTGTGAAAACGATCTAATTAATAAACCTCTACATTTCTGCAAGTATTTTCGAAATTCCACCAAAAAACTATGTAAACACTCATGAAATTTACAATAAAGAAAAAAAAAGTGTAAAGCTGAAGAACTAGTGGATCACTTTGGTTATTTTTTCAATGAGTGTATCAAGAAAATGACTTGTATTTAAGAAAATGAATTTTTTAATTGCGGTGATAAATTTTCTTCCATTAATCTAACCTTCTCTAAGATAACTGTTGATGATGTAACTAACACCATAAAATCTTTGAAACCAAAATCCGCTTGTGGTTTAAATGCTATACCATTTATATATATATAAAAAAAGTATTATAGTAGTCTCATAGCGCCAATATTAACATAATTATTTACCTGGAGTATTTTACGGTACCGGTATTTTCCAAAAAGCTTGGAAGGTGGTCTATGTGTCTCCAATACGTGACAAAGAAAAAGGAGAAAAACAGGCATGATTTTCGACCAAGATCAATATTCAATTTCATTCCAAAAAAAAATTGAAAAAATAATTTATAAACTTATTCTAAAGAAAATAGGTATGTGTATTTCGTCCAATCAACATGCTTTTATAAAGAAAATCAACAATTTCTAATCCTGTTCAACCCTTAACATTGATAGGACCTTCTACTCAAAATAGAGGTAAAATTGATCTACTTACTCTGGATTTCGAAAAAGCTTTCGATAAAATTCCACATGAATTATTATTAAAGAAACTTTGCCATCATGGGTTCTCAAATATTTATATTGAATGGATGAGTTCATTTTTGAATGATAGGAAATTTATAGTAAGATATAATGGTTGTCTAACTTCTATGTATAATGTAAGGTCAGGAATTCCTTAGGTATCCAATTTAGGGCCCCTACTTTTTATTAATGATTTAACTATTGACATGTCTTGTGATATATTGTTATATGCGGAAGATGTAAAATTTATTAATTCAAAAAGAGATCAGAATGATCACTTGAAATTACGAAGTGATGTTAATAAGCCACTTGAATTGTCAGATAGAAATCTATTACCTCCAAATTTAGAGAAATCATTGGAATTTCCTTTTCAAGAAAACTAACTTATCTTATTATGCATATATGTTAGGTGAGCACTTGATAGAAATGAAATCTACAATGACTTGTATATAGTACTGGATAATAAACTATATTTTACGAAACATGTTAATATTATAGTATCTAGAGGTAGAAAAGATTTATGCCTTTTGAAATGAATCTCTAGAAATTTTAATAATATTATAACTTGTATTTTTTTATTATGCTATTACAAGGTCTAATTTAGAATATGCTACTCTTATAAGGAACCACAAAAGAAAATATGTGATTAATAATATTGAGGTAATACAAAACGACTTCTTGGCCTCGCTTCGATGGAAATTTAGGCACAGATTAAAAATGTTATCGATATACGCTATTTTTTATATATACAAATGACGAAAATATTGTTTACAGGAGTATACGTCCGGTACGTACATAGTTCAAGAATTAAGACAAATCGAAAATAACCACGCAGCGATAACAAGCGTAAATAACGGTTAGATCTAAAAATTTGGTTCACATTTGTTTAATTTCGAACTGGACGATCGAGGTTCAACTTTTGCTCTGGCGTCTGTCTCTCGACATTAACTCTCTCGACATTACATTGTTTATTATGATGTACGAACAAAAGAAAGTGAATTGAATTTGAGTTTCACTTATAATTCAGGCCCAACCAGCTGGGTATAATATTCGGATGTAAACTACAGAAAACTTCGTTGTTTGTTCCAGAAAACTGATATAAGTTTATATTTTAATCCCAGTGCATTCTTTAGAACACAACATGTATATACTTGCCATCAGGATTAATTACAGACTTTTCTTTAGTTCATAATTTTTCGTGATGTCCTCAAATCTTGCAACGTTAATTTAGCTCATTCTCCTACGTCAGACAAGGATTAAGTTTTGCACAGCGTCCGTTGACAATACAATATTCCATTGTTACTTTCATATATTTATTATTTTAAAATTATATTTTAAGATATTTGTTAATATGGACTTTTTATCCTAAAATAAATACTAGCCTGCACTGATCGATGTGTCGTTTGACTGATTGCAGAATTCTTTAGGATGAGGTCACAAAATAATAATAATTTTAGAAAAAATAACCAAACACCGAAATAACTAAAAAGAAACTTTAAAAAAATCTTTTTCTTAAACAATTCGTACTAAAAAGTAAAAAAATAATTTTTGTTTATGCATGAATAAAATGAAAAGCATGGGGCGCGGAAATTCAAGAAATTATAGTACTAGACAGTACAAGTGCGCACCACATGCTTTTCTTTTTAGTCATGCATAAACAAAATTATTTTCTTTACTTTTTAGTACGAATTGTTTACGATAATTATGTTTTTAAAAGTTTTTTTTTTATTTTAATTATACGTATGTTTTCCTCGGCTAGCATATTATATTGAAGCTAAAGAAATTAGAAAGATACTGTTCTTAAATAACGCATACCTACTGTTTGTTTTGCACGGGACAAGCTGTGACGCCGTAATGTTTATAATATTTTTATTCCCAGAAAGATTATATATTTTACAAATCCCATTCAAACCACTTGTCTTCTCGTTTTGTCGGAAATACATGCCACGTAGTTCTCAATCTAACCACATGACGGCGCCATCATACACTACGAATTTGGATTACTGCATCAAAAATTTTCAACTAGCTCCTCTAACGGAATTTGTGAGAAGAAACTGCGCGAACAGACAAAAGAACACAGTCATTGTTACAAGAATAGAGAAAATACAACAAGCTTTAAACGAAATTCAAAAATTGCAATAGAGAATATAAAATAATGTAACAAAAAAAAAATATTTAAAAGTATGAAAATGATTTCTTACATATGTTCTCTCAACAATTTTTAAGATCTTAGGTAAATTATTAAAGTTGCACATTATTTCGTTTTTATTTCAGCATTTTCGGTGTGATTGGTTCTACTATTATAATTTATTGCAGTCATATATTAGTGTTAGAAGTTGTAGATTAGTTTAAGTGAAGCTGTGTTAAATTTGAACAGATTTCATAAGGCTGTATCCTATTTGAGTAGATGAGATGAAAACGAACATTGCATATTTTTATTAACATTTGCCAAGAGTTTCACATGGTCGTAACTATCTAGTGAAGCATTTCCGTCCGCAATATTGCTACCAATATGCGTTATAAATATGTGTGTATGTATGTTCCAGGGTAACTCTGAAACGTCTTTAGCAATTTCAACCAGACTTAGTACACATATCACTTACAATCCAGAAAAAATACTGTGGGGCTAAGACACCCCTAGGGGAAGGGGGTGACATATAAATATAATCGAAAACGATCGATATTTAGTGTCGGATCCATAGTTTTCGGGGCCGCTGAGATGAATAGTGACACTCTCGATACCGGTTTAGTCCAAGTTCAGCCCCCATCGGCATGGGAGTGTTAATTGGTGAAAATAAAATGTCCAAAATGATCGAGGTTACTGTCCAATCCATAGTTTTCGGAGTAGCCAAGCAGATTGGTAACAGTCCTGAGGATATTTAAGCCGGCATATTTTATTGAACACGCACCAATCATCTAGTGTGTATCCGCACTATGTAAATAATTGAATGTTTACTGTTAGCGTTCCAGGCATTCATTTAATAAATAACCTTTTTCGACTATAGTGTTGCTTATAGCTTACCGTTATAAATGTAATAGCATTTTTTCTACTACTTACATCATTTTTCAGAGTAAATTTATTAATTAATTCATTAAAAGTATAAAATTTAATGCCACGTATACTGGTAGTTATAAAGAATGAAGAATTTCAACGTGCTTTATCTAGCTCTTTAGGCTTTTTAACAAGGAGAAAAAAGGCAGATGTAGTACGTGGTTGTGCAAGATTCAAACAAACTGGTTTCATTGCGTATTTCATATTACTATCTAATACGTCTATGCTAAAGTTTTCTTTCGTCACGTAAGGAATCCTAAATTACGTGTGTTAAAGTATTTGTTTGTAATTTTTATGATTTATTTGTTATTTTTGGAAATATTTGATATTGTACTCTTAAAAGGGATGCAACTAGGGAGCCAAAAGGGGCACGTGCCCCGCGAGTCGGGTCTGTAGCGCCAAATGAAGATAAGGAAGGGGCGTTTCGCAATTTATATAATTTGAAGGCGAGCCAAAATCAGAGTTTACTCCCGCTTGCAAAAATACATGCTCGGGTCCTTCTTTTAAGAGCTCTTAGAATTTTACTGTACCCCAAATCAGATAGAGCAAAGTTCTAAAGGGGCTAACAGAGTGGTAGACTCCGGTTTTCACATTTTTTTAAAGGCAGAAAAATGTATATACAAATACAAAGATGACTATCATTTCCATAGATATGAGGTGAAACCTCTGCTATACCTCTGCCAAAAATAAGTTTAATTGCGTTTGGTGTACTGTCTATATTCAACATCTCCAGGTCTAATGCAACCAGCCTTCGTCCTTTCAGGGTTTCTTTCAGAGCGGTCTCTTCGTGGGGGTATCTACTTGGACAAATCTAAATGTATTTTTCATTTCTCCGGGAGTAAGAAACCGTTGGATAATATTATAGAGGTTAGTAGATAGTCTGTGTGGTGTGAGAAGTAACTGAAAAAAACGCGTGTTTATTAACTTGGTAATGAGAGTTTTATTTCATGATGTAGAAGAATTTTGAATGCTCTTTTCTTGATTTGATGAAGAATTGGGTAGCAATGCAACAGTAGATTTTTTGTAACTGATTATATAACCCAACAGTATTGAAAGCTGTGACGCATTCTGATATTGTCTGGTGGAATGTGTTTGTGAACATTGCTATAACCTTGTTTCGAACCCATAACCTTTAGGACGCTAGCCTGTACCAGACTTTACACTCACCGAGAGCGGCATGAGCTCCTATTATATATTGTCCAATCACAAAAGGCAAAATTAAACCTGTCAGAAATATCAAAACGTTCTTTGTGAATTTATCATGCAGCGACTATTCACTCGGTGGAGCTCTACCTTAAATTCAGAAACACTTTCTAATGCGTTTGACATAATCTTTTATAATCAAATAACCAACACACAAAAAGGAAACAATGGTGTTGAAATTATCTGACTCACGACCAAATTTAAAAAAAAATCCAATCTGGGATGTTGTTTTTTATATGTCCTAATGTGTAGTAGTTCCATTTCATTTTAGAAGGTTCTTAAAATAGTTTATTAACAAATTGAAATTTGAGATTTATAATTGAGAGAATGGTACTAAAAGCCTGAGTTAGTTTTGTCAAGATTAAAAGTTTAGTAAGTTGTAGAAAAAACACATTAGTCTTCTAAAGGATCAGAGAGACAAATAGATACGTTATATTATTACCCATCTGGATACATTTCGTTACCTGTCAAAATTTTTGATTCGATCAAGCTAGCGTGTTCAACTATTGTTGCGCAGTTCTTCCTGTCAAATTCATAATTTTGTATCCTTGATACGCAATCACTTTTCCACGTGGTCTTGATTAGAAACCGAGTGGTCATAGTTGAATTGGTGGGGTATTGGTTTCGTATTAGGATAGTCATGGATTCGTGTCCATCGGCTGGCCATCTTTACTGAGACTTTTCCAGAATTTTCTTCACTCATACAAGACTAATTTTATTGTGATACTTTCAAACCTATACCCTAACCGACTTTATTCCGTATCCCCCTCCCCTACCTCACCCTTTCTCCATTGCGAAATGAGCCAAAGATGCCTCAGGATCAGTAAATATGTAGCGTTCCAAGGAGAAAGATTGGAATTCATATTTGAAAGTGTTTATTAAGGCTAAATCCAAGCAGGTTTTCCTACTGATTGGATTCACTCTTAAAGTAGTTTATTATATTTAATAAATTAGGGCTAAGCCCTGACCGCCCGCAATCTCCATGCACTGTGACAAGAACTTTAACATCAACATTGATGGTTTTCAAAGAAATTCTTCCCCGGGGTTTTATTTAAGGCGGCCAGCTCCCTTCCCCGAGTATCCACAATGCACATCCAATTGCTTACTCCAGAGACAATCATTTGGTGGAGCTTTTACCGGGCTTTTGTTACATGTCTCTGGGAAATGCTACCGAGTATTAAAAATATTTTTACCAATTCTGAGGATACGAAATATTGGTAAGAGAAGAAAGTAGGCCTAACTCTGTCTATTGTTGAACTGGGTTCAATCCTGTTAATTGATTACTAAGTTTGACTTTTGTTACTCATTCTAACAAACTTCCTAACTCCAATGGATTCATTAGCATGGTATTCGAGCCCCGTTAGAATATCTATTCTCGATAGAATGAAATTGTAAGCACCAGCATTCGATGCTATTAGTTCTTAAAGCATTCACAGAACTGTGTTTATGCTACGTAGGTATTAATTACCGGTTTTATCACTTTCGAATTAACTATTCAACATCTTAATTACGATTATTTTCGTAATGAAACTTTACGTAGTAAGAGCAAAGGTTTATTGCTTTTTTATGTAGCCAACTTAATATTCATAATAAAATATTTAGGTACACCTGAAAACGCCTCATTTGGTAATTCTGGAACACGTTAAAGTTAATAGCTCTAAGGGTTGCTAATTATTCAAGTGAAAAGAACTTATTTAAAAAAAACTTTCTAATTAAGTCAAATTTTACATCTGGAGGAATCCTCAAGGGTACTGAGTCCGATTTGAAATTTCAGTATCAAACCAGCCGACAAACCAAAACAAATTCATCTTCAATATTTGTCCTGTTTCGAAATTGAACTGGCAACACTGTAAAATGAACTCCTGTTCAATATTTACAGCTAAAGATAGGTTTACCATAAACGTGAGAAACCTTCCAATAAGTTAATTACTAAAAAGTAATAGAAATAAACACCAACGTTTTATTATGTAGGAACTAGACAGTCTATACGCAACTACACATAATACATTTAACAACGCATTCCAGGACTTGTGAGTCGAGTTTGCACTTGATTTATCTGTACCAGTCGGCCCGTGGCTTCCCCAAAACTTTGCCCCTGGCGGTTTATTGCTGAATAGATTTGGTATTTCTCTCCACAAATTATTAAACGTGTAACCTAAAGTTATCTGATAACCACAGGCCGCTTGGCGAGGGGGGGATAGGTGAATAGCGCTAGCTTAAGCCGACAAGTGCTGCCTTACGTTCTCGTATAAAAATTAATATGTTTTTGAAGAGAAACAAAGCCGTAACATGTTTGCAACAATCAGTTTCATACAAAGTGAGTTTGCGATAACATTAAAAAAACATTAGTGGCGGAATAACGAAAGCAAATCCGAACTGAAATTTCATTTAAAAAGCAGAGGATTCTGAATTGTTTAAATATGGCTACGTTTGTTGTTCACAGATGTCTGTTTGCGATTATTTAACAAAATTTCCTTTTAACTACACCTCTAAAAGAAAATATTTTGGCAAGTAAACTAAATTAATAAGATTTGTCACAGTTAATAAACTCTGCTTTCATGTATTGTATGCTTTAAACTATGCATTGTGTATTACTAAAAAATTAGCTAAGAACCATACTGACAATTCTTCGATTTCTTCTATAAATAGTATAGAAATAAAAAAAAAGTTGAACAATTAATACTATTTTTATGACTTATGCACTTTTTGGCAAGGCCCAACATGGCAATGTATGCCGGTGCCTTAAAACAAATTATATTTTTAATGCTCGAATAGTGAAGATGTCTGCCGGTGATTTAAAAACAATCGTTTAAAGATATTTTTAAAAATAATTTACTTCGTATCAAGGAACTCTATTTTGAAGAATCTAGTATTATAAACTAAGTATAAAGCATTATACCGAAGAGTTGTACTGAGTTAATTTCTGTTTGACAAAGTCATAGGGTATGTAGGGTAGTCCACGTCTATTTCGATTAACGGGAAAAAAACAGATCAATACTATCCAGCTTTGAGAGATTTTTTGTCTTCAATTTATTGACTGGAGTACTATAAGGGGGAAAATTTCATTATGTCTACCTTTTCCCCCTCTTCTAAGCGATATAGTGTAGATTTACCAGATCATTTTTTACCAGTGGAGAACAATAAAGTTTAAAATGAAGGAAAACAACAGTTTTTTTCTTCCAATGGATGACAACTATGGCTACCTTTTATTTAAAATCCGATAAAGAAACACTGACGAACAGAAGAATTTCTTAATTTCAAATTTCAGTTTTTACAAGACAGGTTTCAACTTTTTACATTTGTGTTGTATCTTCCTATCAAGTAATAAAATTTAATGAAAACGAAAAAACAAAGTTACATAATGATGAACCATTTGGTTGATATTTTGGTAGCGAATATTTACAGTAATTAAAATTAAGAATTTGGATCACTGAAGTACGAATATGTCCAATTCGGAACGTTTGACTTGGTCATTAGAGAATTAAGGACATTTCAAGATATTTAGAAAAGGAGGGAGGACAAGATGAATAAAGGAGGACGCGTCCTTCAAAAGGAGGGCATGTGCTAACCCTGAGATAGTCCCTTGATCTAAATAGACCCGGGCTACAATATATTGAGCATTTAATCATTTTGATATACAATTCTCACTTGTCAGTCACTTTTGAAAGACAAAACAGGACAATGAATAATGGTGCCTTAAATGCTACACCTCAAAGTGCTAGAAAGGTACCGAGCCTCCATAGCTCAGTGGTAGAGCGTTGGCGTACCATTCGGGGCGTCGTGCGTTCGATCCCAGCGGCCGACCATTCTGACTGAGGTTTTCCGGGTGTTTTTCCTCAATCACATCAGGTAAATGCCGGGATGGCACCTCCAACATAAACCCTGGCCAACATATCTCCGAATCCTTTCCTCTTCCCTATCCCGGCCTGAGCCTTAGATGCCTAAAAACCAACAATAAAGTTCATTCGAGACCTTTGCTAGAATGATGCAGAAGTATGCCTATGTTTCGCTTGAATAGTTGAAACTTTAAATCGATTTATTAAAAGAATTAACATAGCACATTGATAAAAAAAATACTGTTCTAGGTTTTAAAACTAGGTTTTATCCTTAAGGATTGAGTTTCATTCTTAAAGAGTGGTTGAATAGGAACTGACGAGATGAATACGGATGATGGTGTCAACTACATACTTGTGACGTCGTAAGAAGTGAATATCATCTTGCAAATCTGAATTGCATGTCCAGTTTTGCCGCAGTGCATGCACGGCATTTCAGTAAGAAATAGCTAGATTCAATTTTGTTTGTGCTAACCTACTGCCTAGCAGAATGGGCCTCGAGTGTAAAATGTAGGGAATTTACGTATTTCAATGGAGTGACCAACTACGTTGCCGCAGGTACACCATGCTCTGCTTACAGTGCAGGTAATGTATGAAACTACCGCCTGCACATTGTGTCTAGTACTTTTTTCCCCTAGTTGCAATGAGTATGTCACGTAAATTAGGATGGAACATCGTGCCTGCAATGTAAAATCTAACTATACTATGCATAAATTTTCATTTCCATTCATTTTAACATATTTCAAAAGTAGCTATGCTATACTGAAAATGTACCGAACAGTCGTAGCTCAGTTAGTACAGCGTTGTCCTCGCGTTCGGTAGATTCTGTGTTCGATCTCCACGCCGGCTGACTGAGGTTTGTGAGGAGTTATCCCCAGCCACACAAGCTTAATGCTGGGATGGTGCTGCCTTCCGGGTAAGACGTCACTTCACTTGCTTTTTGCCATACACACGACTTGTTTGTGGTATAGTCTAAGTAAGTACTTGACAGTAAAACTACCCAATCCCAGTGTATTTTCTACTTAATCATGGAGCTTAGCCCGATTCTCAACTGTTTACTGACTAGAGGAAATCATTTTCAGATTTAAAAAAATCGTTTAAAAGGAATCTGCTTCTTCTCCAAGTGACATATTACCTGACATTGACTGTAGTTCCGGAGAGAGCATACTGACTAGTTCTTTTGCTAGCTTTTTGTCTAGAGTCATAGTTGTGAAATTCCATGTACACTATTGTAGCCATATTCGCCTGATGACCAGCTTCCCTGAAATGACTTTAAGCACGAACGTCGTACGTACACTAAAATGAATAATTTAGTATTTTGAAAGTTATTAAGAGATTATTCTTAACTTACCAAAATCTTCTATCGAATGTATGTTTTATATTAATACTTACAAATGTTATTTCTCGAAACGAATTCCGCTCCTGGGAAACTATATTTATTTAATTTTCTGATAAACAATAACTTATCAGGTAACAATGGATATGTCTTTAAACATAATAGCTCTATTCGTTTTCTTGTCAACGAGGCAAATTTTAACAAACAGGACAACAATAACGAATCCACATAACCTGCCACTAGTCGCTTGTGAGCGCCGCACTCATTCTCATTTTTAATCAATCGCTATTCTGTCAGTATTTTAATAAATGTATTTTGGTGCTATGGAGCTGACTTTTAGAGATTTAGGAATTAAGAAATCTTTCTGTTATGTGGTAAACCAGTCGACACGGTGAGGTATGATAGGCCATGCGAGTTATCAAAATTAGCATAGTACTAAGCCGCGATCCATCCCACATGTGCATTTCTTATGAGTGCTTCAATTTTCTAACTTTCTCTTGTCACACAAAATAACCAGCGACCACATTTACTAGATCTCTCTGTGTATTTTGTAGATTTCGTGTTTTTACCATTTACAAAATGGATGTTTGGAACATTTTCCAGTTCCGTACTCATTTCTTTGGCTTAAAACGCTTCAAGCACCATCTGTGAAATGGTTAATATGCGCCAACGTATAAGAGAGTGTCTAGAAGGGGATATAGATGACAAAATGCAAGTGACTGTAAAAAAGCAAACAGTGAATGAAGAATATTATAAACTAATAATGATAACACTAGAAAAGCACAACAATTCATGAGTTGTACCCGAAAATTATGGTTGAAATTCGATTCTCACCCGCGACCGATGGCGTGACTCCAGTAATTTTGAATGTATGCGTAACACACACAGAACTCTTAGTTTTAATAAAATAGGTTTGTTAGCACTAAGAACTGGGATACTAAGGTCAGAAAACACCCACAGTATGTTTCTGTTATGTCGAATAAAGTTATTGCAAAGTTTAGTGCAGATAAGGCATGAAAGGAATTTGAAAATTGAGTTTTCAAGTACCTTGGTAACAAAGACAAGTTGGGACCGTGACACCTAGACTATTTTTCTTGTGTGTCGAATACTTTTGATGCTAAGTTTGGCGTGGCAGGATAGGTCTAATGGAAGCAATTTAATAAAATGAATTTAAAAAATAGGGTAACAACACTGACTAACTTCACCAATCAAGACGGTTGTAACACCTTTCAGCTAGTCTAGCTAAAACATTTCCAACAGCACCTAAACGACCTCCCAACACAGTATGGAGATATTTTATGTGCTACGGATAGACAGACGGATAAGACGAAATAAAAGAACATGTATTGCTAGTTACCGTATGCTATCAAGAGACCTGTATGGTTTTTATTGCTGTGAGAATACACAGTTTACTGCTGGGTGGCTTGTTATTCTGAAAATTAACTTATTCAGGGTGCATGTAGTAATGTTGAAAGTCGTTCTACGGTATAACCACAACAGGAAGCCTCAGCTCATCACTTTTCTAACTTTTCCCTCTGTCAGTTTTCTGGTGTGACAAATAGTGATCCTGCCCCTGAAAATATTTATAACATGTTATGGTACCATACACTTGTAGAGACCGAGGGAAAATCCAGGAGAAAATCTCAGTGAGGATGCTCGGTCATTGACTTCAACCCCGGACTTCCAATTTTGATGTCAGAAATCTACCATTGAAATACGCTTCTCGAATCGTAGTATTTTATAAATAATATTCAATGAAGTGGGCCGATGCAGTGATTTTCTTTAATAATTTCACCACCCTTGCTCAGGTGGTAGAGCACTCACCTCTAGTGCTAGGGGTCGTCGAATCGATCCCTGTTCATCCCATGTGGGCTTTGTAGTGGACAAACACCGTGTGCGTGGGTTTTCGCGGGGTGCTCACGTTTCCTCTCACTTTTTAATTCCCCTAATTCATCCCATCATCATCCATGCGATCTGAGCCATAGTTAACTAAAGGCCTTAAATGCAATTCAAAATTCAATTTGTGAATCACTTTTAGAGCAACCCGGCACTGCAGACTATTACAATATTAACAACAATCAGAAAAAAATAAAAAACTGTGAAACATTGTCATATATGTCTGTTAAGATATGTTTTTTCTATGTTTATTCAGTTGAACTTCATAATTTTTTTTTTTTACTATTATTTGTCAAACTCAGTCACGGAGTTGGGATAGACACTGGTAAGGCGCACCCTTTAAATTCTGCTGCCACTAATCCTCGTTAACCCTACCATTATGTCCTCTTATAATACACCCCATTATGTCCTCGGGTCCGGGCGGATCCCATCTGTCAATGATCATATTCCCCATGAGTTCCATGTTTGAGACGTTAAGCTTTAATCATGTTTATTGTTCTAGAACTCAGTTATTATAAAGTATTTTATTATTGAAATTTATTTTTATAATTATCTTAATCTTAGGTTTCTTTTATTTTTATTCATAAATAAATGGAAATAAGTTAAGGTACATAACATTATTACCATATTGGTTTCAGCATGTTTTAAATGTTCCATGTGTTTAACCTAACCCACTGATTACCAGTATTCACCAAGTTCAATATCATTTAGTTAACATGTTTTAAATGTTCCCTGCGCAGTTATCGCACACTATCTGCTGGTGTTTCGGAAAGCAAGGAATGAGGCAACACTTGGATCTAGTCTTCGCCTTCCTATCCAAGGAACGTGTGCACTCATGACTTCCAGTTCCAGCAGATGTAGCTTGTGGTTTTGAACCCCCCCGAGATTTGTGATAGACGAAAGCAGACTGCAGGGCTTGTTGTTTCTCAAGTTTGCTCTAAATCTGATCATCGACCAATTCAGTCTCAAGTTGTTTCCTAAATAAGCTTCGTTTCTGGCACTTTCCAAAACCCCCAATCTGAGATTTTCAAAATCCACATTATGTATGCAACTACAGCTGCACAGTCCAGCATGTTGAACCATAACACCATCGGACAGTTGCGTATTTTTTTGCTTACATGAATACAACCTGCATAAATGGATTTTGGGGCATTGTATTGAATAATCATCTCGGGTTTTTGGTCTTTATCTTCATCTATCGCTTTGTCGTGATGAATGGAAGGGAGTAGAGCAATGGCCTTTCCTTTCTTAGGAACATAGCTCACCACGGTCACTTAGGGATCAAGACTAAAGCTTTCCCTTCACGTTGGCGATATTTTAGTAACTCTCTTTGAACTTCTTTTCAATATGCCGAATCGTTCCATCCACTGTAGTTTTCACAGGTAATAGATCTTCAGGTAGCTCAGTGCTGGTGAAGAAGTTATCCATAGTGACATTGCGTTCTTTGTTTTTCCCAGGATCAACCAATCACTTTACAAGATCCAAAGTATTGTTTCTTCCAACTGGAGTACCAGGCTGTCGGCCGACATACACTTCTGCAGTCAACGAAAATAACAACGAAATCACTTCAGGAGTACTGCAGGAGAGGTCTTCACTGCTTAGCGAACAAATTCACAAAATCAAAGAAAATCAAAGGACAATGGGTCACAGAAATATAGTTATTGAAACTTTAAGGTCAAAAATCATAACACTCGTTGACATGTATACAGTGAAAAATTTGTAGCGTATTACAAACATTTTGATTTGAGATGTCACTGAGTATGAGCACCCGGAGTGCGATATGTACAAAAAGGTAGCTAATTAAATGTGCCTGTGGTCCGCGTGGACCCCAGGTCACAGTGATAAGGTTAACGTTTTCTAGAGTGTTCCCGGTTACACGAGACAAATGTTGAGAAGTTATCCCGATCGTACTTTACCCGTGCTTTTTCTCAGAAAAGCGCTCACCGAGCGACATCATTTCTCAAATAAGTGGGACTGAAGCTTCAGATATCAAAGAAGCTCACAAATGAATTTTTTTTTAAAGATATGTTTGTCCAAGATTTCCTTTCTCAATTATTTTTTTGTTTTTTCACTATTTGTTTATGAATTTTAACATAATTTGTATATTGCATACTCCAATTTCTATGTATTTAGCGCCTACTTGACTATTTTCAACGTCTTTGGGTACATGAATGTGCTGGGCTAGGGCTGAAGTGGCTTTGTTGGTAGATTGTTTACCTCTGGTGCAAGAAGTTGTAGGTTCGATCCCTGCTCATACCATGTGGATTTTGTGGTGGACAAATACCGTGTGCATGTGTTTTCTCGGTGTTCCTCACACTTTCTTCATTCCACTAATTCGTTCAATCCAGCGTTTATAAAGTTTTCTAAAAGTTGGTGACCAACGAAGCTACTTGAAGAATTTTGGGGTAGCCATTTGTAATTACAGGTAGTCTCATATAATAACTATGATTTATTAGCGTTAAATATAATTTATATTCATGTTACATAAAAATGCACTCGAGGTGTCGTCGTCTGAACAAGCTGCTGTACGTATGACTTTATGCCGAAAATTCGTAGCAAACAATGCAGTCCCAACATAAAGATAAAATACAGGACGGTGGTTAACGGCAACGCTGTCTTGTTATAGGTGGGAACTTAGAGTAAATTTATGAATTTAGTGTTATAAGTTGAGAATTTAGAGCAAAAAACTGGTGGCCATTATTGACCAGAAGGTGTGATAATAAGTGGCAGGGTAGCGTAAATTTTGCCTAACGTTTAGACCCTGGTCCCATCAACATCCATTCCGCTTGAGCCAAAGTTACCTAAAGGCCTTAAAAATACATTCAAAAATGAAGGTGCTGGATCCATTTAGATACAGAGAAAATAATACTTCAAGTTCCATTAACTGTAAATATTTGAAGCGTATGCGCGAACAAATGTCTAAGTGACATATTGAAAAAGAATCACGAGTACATTTTTATATGTAACAGAAAAAATATTAAGCATAAAATATTCATCCTTTGCACAAAAGTGGACTTTAGTCTAACATGTCTTCGTGTAAAGTATGAATATTTTAAGCCTCATATTTTTCCTGTTATATTTAAAAATGTGCTCGTGATTTGATTTTATTTGAAAATGTCACTTAGACGTTTGTTTGCGCATAGATACGGTTGACCTTTAGTGACTCTCCCGAATGATTAACAATATCTATGTGAGTTTATGTTACATTCCAGTAGTTACAGGCTTAACGCAAGATAAATTATTTCCAAATATTTCCATTTTTCTCAAATTCTGTTAGGTTCAGTTAATTACGCCAGGTCGTTCAGACATTCTGGAGGTTATCTAAAGCCCATCTGGTAAAACAAAATATAATTTTTTATGTCACGTACAGAGAAAAATTATTGTGATTCACAAACAAATTCATCCAAAAGATTTTTTTTAAAGAATACGATTGTCAAAAGAACATAACGTATTAAAAGTCTGAATTTTAACAGGTTACCTACTACGCTGGTTTGTTAGGTGTTTCCTTTCTACAAAGTTATCATAATTTATCAAAAACTTTGGTAAACTTGATTTTATATGACCATGTCAGTTACTATGAACTTGGGAGCGTAATGGTCATACGAATGCATCTATAACGTAGGCGGGATTCGAAACAGCAACTGTTGGCCAAATATAAAATAGGTTTGACACGTGAGTACACCGATAGAGTAAGCTCGATTCAAACGTTTTGCAAACTTGCCATGTCAAGTGTAAAAGTCTGCATCAAGTTTGTTATTGCAAGTCTGCAAGCTTAAATAAAACTTGAATCATAGTTAAT
The DNA here is from genome assembly GCA_022664845.1 of Lepisma saccharinum. NCBI lineage: Eukaryota > Metazoa > Arthropoda > Insecta > Zygentoma > Lepismatidae > Lepisma > Lepisma saccharinum. The sequence continues at coordinate 21,422 of JAGDQP010022519.1, forward strand.
AGTTAGTACCTCACAAGTTTGCTATATCTAAATTGTTATACTAAGCGTGAAACAGGCTTGTCATGCAACTACTTGCCAAATATATAAACACAACTGTCAACGTACAACTTGAATCGAACTTGCAACATCAAATCAACTTAGTACAGTCAATTTCAAATTATAATCAAACTTGTTATATCTATTGTAACTACACAAGTGAAAATCAATTGAAAATCAAACTTTTCATCGATTTTGAATACTATGTGGGTAGGCATGTTCGTATGGTGAATACCTGTATCAGACTAAAATGTATTGTCAGGAAAATATGTCAAAAATGTTTGGAATCACTTTATCAATGAAGTTCAAAAACGAATACCTTGTAAAAATGAAGGGCAAAATAAAGTTGAACATTCACCCTCAGAAACGCCCATTATTCTTCTTCACACATTGCGTACACTTTTGGTACACAATGTTTACGGGAAATTTTGGAAAATTCTGTACTAAAAGGTAGTGAAATATTTTCTTACAGCATTCGGTAGTTTACCATTTGAATGTTTTACTACTAGCGAGTACATCCGGTATGAAGATCGGAATCCAGTTGATATTAATTATTACCTTTAGGTGATGAAAAATTCCTAAACTCTAAAAGAAACAGAATTATTTCCAAATTCTCTAAAAGGAAAACAAATAAAACAGGAAAATCTTGAATAAATTGCCAACTTCACAAACCAAGGGATACAAGTGACATTAGCGAAGGAAGAAAGGGTTCGAATCATCTATATTTATAACCCATTGTACATGGACTCATTAATGTATAAGGTTTCATTGTATAAAATATGACAGTGATTTGTTACAGGTTTTTCGGGTTATATATAAAATATCACACTGATATTTTTATTCTGAATATCACGTTTATCCCTTGGGTTCTAGGCTCCTCAACTAAACATACCCGATGATTCAAGTGTGTTTCAAAAGCAAATGTTTTCATTGAGTCAGTTCCAGAAATTTTGTGTAATTCTTCGAGTTAAATTTTAGTTTCTAAACTCTATCTCCACGTCATTATACGTTTTCAACTATCGCGTTTTAGATATTTGGGATACCATCTAAACAATTGGTTTTGTGATTTCACTGTGTGTGTCTAATTTAAGATAAGAGTAACAGTAAAGTATCCTGCAGTCGTCATTGTGTGCAATATATTCAGCCAGCACTCAGAGAGCAGTTAGTGTGTAACTGAAACTACCTTGACATTTAACCGAATGCTTTCTATCACTTTTAGGAAGTGACCTAACTAAGTCGAATGTAAAACATCGCTTAAGGTCTATTTGTCCATCCGTCGACAATTTTCAACTGGGGAACTACTAACTCAGAAATTACCAGCCTCATGAAGGCTGCTGAGGTGTTGTTCGAAAGGTCTCATAGGTCTATCCCATCGGTTTCCATATGTCCGTAAAACAATTTTAACTGTTGAACTACTAAGAAACTACGAAGGCTATGGAGGTGGTTGAGGTGTTGTTCGAATGGTCTCGGCGAAACGAGCTTAATTTTCCTAAGATAAAGTCCTTATATATATTCCCTTCCGTCAACAACCTTCAGCGCATGGAAAATTGGGCTAAAATATTCATGAGGCCTCGGTGAGACGAGTTCAACGCATTATATTTCATATATTACTGCCAGTCCATGGACAATATTTAACTGAGGATCTACTAACTTCAGGAACAATTACAGCTACGAAGGTGGTTGAATTTGAGTTTAATTCTTAAGTCATTTAGCCAAGGAAGTTGACTGCGATGTCGTTTAAGATATTTCGGAAATAAGAGTTTATAATCCCTTAAATGGTAATGACCGGATGAGCGGGTCGCGAGATAGAGTTCTATTTCCTCATTGTAACTAATGGGAACAATCAATAACCCCCCTCCCTCAGAAACTTTCAAGCCTTTTTATAAACATATTGGAAAGTGACGTGAATTATGCAACGAAATGTGTATAAGAACACGTGCTATCGTAGTGTGCGTAGAAAAACGTGCTGGTTGGTTGCAAACATGCAGTAAAAGACGGAGAACGTAGTATGAGTAAAAACACGTACTTTTATTTGTAAACAAGTAGTAGTGGAAGTCGGAGAGAGCTGACAGCAGCAACCGAAGATAACCGATGATGCAGACAACGTCTGGAAGTGCGGAGTCAGCGTACCAGAACAGAATAAGGAGCGTCGAGCCGCTTCAAGAGGCACTACTGCTACGTGAATAGCCAACTCCACTCCTCCTCTTCCTCACCTTGGTCGTACCTGCTACGGGGTAGGCCAACCTTACTTAACGCCTTATCTGCCACGGGACAAATTCCCAAAGTCCAGATCTGCTACGAAATTGGACTCTCCAAACTTATTTTCTCTGCCAGGCAACAAGCTGTTGCTTGGGATGACAGCTGCCGGGCACCAAACCACTGCTTGATCCAACATCAACTGCAATCCAGGAAACTTATAGAGAAAGTAATACTTTGAACCTCAAAATTAGATCTCCATAGTTTTGTACGGGAGACTCTTTTTATTAACTTTACGGACTTGTATTTTTTTAATAACAGGTGAAGGAAAAAGACAAACAAGATCCTTTCATTGCTTTACCTGCTCTACCTACCAAATAATAAACTATTTAGTAACAGGCACCAGACTCAGATAAACTGAGCGTTGCGGTAGCAACTAAGGCGCACCCACAAGGGAGCATTACGATATTCTTACAAAATCCCTATATGATCTTTTACAACTGAACTTTTGGTGGGCAAGTGACCGAGACACAGACGACTCATCGAGCCGTTTCGAAACTTGACTCGAATAACCCAATTGACCCGAATGACTCGACGACTTGAACATGACCCAATTGACAAGACTCCTTGACCCGATGATCAACCGCCTTGTGTCATCTCGTAGAGGTCTGTTTAAGCTGAAAAGTTTCCTGAAAGCAAATCACGAATTAACACTATCATCATATTAGACATGAGAACTTTATTATTTTAGAGTTTCAAAAGCTTTTAATGTTTCTATTCTATTTAATACACTTTTAGAATAACATTTTAGAGGGAATGTTTCTTCAACACTTCCGGGGGTGTTATCGTTGTTTTCGTTAATATTCTGTTCCTTATTATTGCTAGGAAAACCGTTTTCTAAGTGCTCTGGGGCTAACAGCGGGCCCCAGCCAACCTCAATAAAACACTGTTAACTCACAACAATGTATAATAAGGATAAACTTTGCATTGTTCTCCGGATAACCTCTTCATAAAGGGCCCAAACTTGACTCGTTTGAGCTCTCATTATTCTCGTTACAGTGGTGAACAGAGATACTATGTTTATTACCCCGTTGAAATTCATTTTGTTTGAAAATATCAACAGTATGCTGGCATTTACTTTAAGTTTTAAAAGACATAGATTTTATAATCTTCGTAATTCGAAAATTGTAAGTTTATCAAGGTATCGTACATAAATCTCATTTTTGTTACTAATTCGAAATTACTATCAAAACCTTCTGCTTAATGTGCTCGGCCTTATGAAAAATAATCAAAACTTCAATTTCAGAAGAAAGCCGATAATTTTACGATAACTATCAACAGATTTTCAAGAGGACTGATGGTGACAGTGTAAATTGGATGAATTATTTATTTGAATTGCCACCATGCAATATTTCTCCCATATTTCCTACAATTCCAATGGTAAAACAAAGTATATTCACGTTATTCAGGTTCCTTCGGACAATATATTTCTTTCCGCAGAGAAACATTCATCTATCATAAGATAAGATAACATTAATTTTATGGGCGGTAACAGCATTATTCCTTACGCCCGTCCCAATACGGGGAAAGTCCCTTATCTTTGTCACGTCAGTACGTAGCTGTTAAATTAATTAAATGAATAAAAGCATATAAAATCTGAAGATATAAAAGGTCTCCAGAAAACACTTACTGGTGTAAATGGCCAGTATAAAAATTAATAACTAAAGATGTATATATAGACTCTTTAGCATAAAGAGTTTAAAACGTGGAGGCTGTAAATTGGTCTCCACAGAATAAAACTTGGTTTCATAGATGTGGTCAAAGCAGACTGTCAATTTTCAATGTCTACCAATTTATTCCGATCGTTAAGGAAGCTGTGATTAACGGGTTTGCTAAGAAGAGAGGAAACCGAGCAAAATTCCTTGTATAGATAAGGCAAATAAAAATCTAATTTCAGTTTGAAAATATAATTTAAAAATTTTACACTGGATTAATGTTTAAAAAAATGAAAAAAATGATTGCCGGAATAAAGAAAGTTTTTTTTTTCAAATTTACGTGCTACTTGGGAAAAGAACTTTTCTTTTGCCATTTCGATGTAGCTAACATTACTTCAGCATTAATAAATAGTCAAAAAGTTTGTTTTTGGTACAAATATACGTTTAGAATAATAAAATTTGTATTGGACCTCCCAGAAAGAAAACTGTGTTCCATAAACGTATATTCAATCGATTCCAGCTTCCAGCTAATGTCATACAGGGCTATTGCATCACGATGGGATAATCTAATGAAGCGGGAAACTTATGGTTTTGCTCCATTTTAATAACTTTGCGAACAATAAAGCTTAAAATATATATTTTACCAAACGCCAAGAATAGTCGTATTTTATGAAAGTAAATAATGTCTTATAAATATGATAAACCCGTTCGAACCCTGAACAGTTTCTGGGTGAAATAGGTAGTATGTGAAAGCTACTAATAACTTATTTTGTTAATTATTACTTTATAGTCCAAGGAAGTAATTTCATATTTAAATACAATGCTTTCTGGATATTTTTGGAGCTCTTTGGTATAAAGAAAAAAAATAAGAATGTCGCATTAAATGGATTTTAGAGATCTGGGTGTTATACAAACACGACTCATGGTTAAGCAGCTTATGCTACTGGGAATATACATGCTGTTGAAAATTAGACTGTATTACTATGAGTAAGTCTGAAGATATATGCCCTACATTGCTCTATTGCTCATTATATAATTGGTAATTGTTCAAGATATGTCAATTCAATTTAAAGTATTATAATTAACGCATATATTTTGTGTATGAAACTATATTTTATTTGTGGTATTCTGTCATTCCATTCATTGCCTTAGTATTCAAGAAAATAAAATAAATTCCTATCACTTTTCTATTGTAAATAAATTACTATCACTTTACTATAATTGTGTAATTAAACGTCAACCGGATCTTTGTTATATACTCAACAATATTTACAGTAGCTTCTATAACCAGAATCCAGAGCAGAGAGGCAAAAAGCATAGTGGGTGAGTCCGACAAATTTTTGTTAAGAATTTACTAATCGTTAAGGAGTTGTAAGAGCATTGAAATACATTAGATTCGCTAATTTATTAACTGAAGGTGGTGAAAAACACAAAATATCTGTTAAGTAGTGAATATTCGTGATGAAAAAGAAGAAGAAGAAGAAACAATTTCGTCAATAAAACCACGGTGTTTTTGCTTCGTGGAAAAAAAACACATTTTTTTCTGACAATAAAGCATCATGAACTGAGGAGGAATACATTAAACACTAGTATAAACCATTTTATAATACATTTAGTATTATTTGTTTTAATTACTCCCTCAAAATAAATGTCTTCAGTGATATTAATGCAAACTTCGTATGTCAAAGAATTTAGTAAATAGCAGGTTGCAGGCAAGCGGCTGAGTATTGGCGGAATCATTGTAAACTGTTCGTTTTGAATTTTGTATAGCGACAGGGACTATTAATTTATTTATCATCATGAATTTATGTATGTATGAAATTGTAAATCCGCCACAGCTTCTAGCGTAGGCCTACCAGTAATAAGATTGAACTTCAAGGGCGTGGCCAAAAGCTGACTCCGCGATATAGTTTTTTCCAGGTCGCGGAAATATGAAAATAATAAATCAATTATGTGGATTATCATCTTAACTATTAGTTTCGACCGGACACTTTATGGTTGGTATATATATTCTTCCATCCTGATGACGCTCTGTGAGGCTACCGTGCCGCAATGCTGGATCTAGAAATTTTCCTGTGGGGGGAAAAGTTAAATTTTTCCACTTGTGTACCACCCTGTCGATCGGTTTTAGCCAAACAACACGATATACAGGCCGACGCGACGGTCATAACATTGTCTGGCATCTCGTAGTGTACTTTTGTTATCCTCTCTGAAGCATGTCGTGGTATCTCTATTACTAACTCCAGTAAGGCACTAGACCTGCCTATCTGACTTGAATCGCAATTTTGAAGAGGCGAAGGTAGGTTGTATGGAATGACAAAAAAATGTCTTAGAGCATCGGTGTTGAAATTTTGAACACGTTTAAGCTAATTTGAATTTAACAGGTAATTTTACTTCCTTTCTTTTACGAGCATTTATTATTTTATTTTTAGCTGTTTGCGGCCCCCTAAATGTGCCGCCCAGGGCGCGTGCCCCCCTTTCCCTCCAGTAGATCCGGCACTGTCGTGCGGTCCGCGTGCGGAAAGAAGTTGGTCACCCCTGGTAAATAAGCAATGTAGAGTTGGAATATTTTGAACGAAAGCAGTGCCAGAAATGTTTTTTTTTATAATATTGGATCGCTCTTTCGGAGTTTATTACTCTTACTTTTATATTAATAATAAAAAAAAAATAATTGGATCGTATGAAAAGTGCAATAATCAGAAACAATAACCTTTTTTTTCTAACAATAAAACAGCAAGTGCGAGTTTCCACGCAAATACATGAATGTATAAAAACATTTTAATACACCATAGTTAAAACAGCATCAGTGGGTAAGTCATGATCTTTCTTAAATAAATATGTGATATTTTTATTATTATTCATGCTAATTAAAACTATTAATTTTTAAAAAATATATTTGAAAATGAAAATACACTTTATACAGTTTCTCTATTTAGGTTTCAGAAAAAAATTATAGTTGTTAGAATAAAAAAAAAAATGATAGGCCTAAGTTTACGAAGAGGTAAGATATTTACAAAATAGACTTTAGGATATGGGTAAACCGCCAAGCATCACCCACATTAGACGACCAAATTTCAAGCATCACTATTATAAGGTGCATCTGACCTAATTGAATGAAGACTTTTTCTTTAAGCTCTTGTATGATAAATTCGATGTTAAGAGCAAGCTTCTTTTACTTGTGTGGTTTTCAGTATCACAAATTCAATTTTACTCTCAAGAAATTCATCATCTATGTTTTATTTAGTATTTTAAAGATATTTTCAAATATATTCAAAGAACGTTTGTTTATGGGCTCTTCCTCAAACCTTGGAAAACGAATACACAATTTATGGTTTATCTATGTGTTAACAGAATATGCTGACAAGATCTTTTTAACTTTCATTTTGTGCTTTAATGTGTGCATTTATTTAAAATTGTCCAATGCTACTTCCTAGTTACTTTCTACTCCTCAGGCAAAATACAAACTATGTTGTTTGCTTGATCAAAAAAGAGAGAAAAAAAAAGTTAGTTTTAAGCATTACATGTTATTTAATTTATATAAAGATGATGTGTATGCTATCAGTTCAAAAGCTACACAGAACCATTGGTCCTAACCGTTACCGGAGCTCGCTCTCTGATCTTTCAGTCAGCAATAAGGTGTTATAATAAGACACTAGCAGAATACAGCGATTTTTCTGTGTACATGGACCATTTCTGCGCCATGTTATCACCTTTAAAGTAGTTCCCTTTGGCATTCACACACGTCCTCATTCGATGCTTTCTTTGCTGGTAACATTTTCGGAAGTCAGTTTAAGTTTCGGAAGGTCCTTCAGCTTTTTCGTTTTTGCTTTAACGTCTTCAATTGAGGAGAAATGCCCTTAATGCCAGATTTAACCTTACGAAATAAAAATAACATAAAGCTAAATCTAGGTAATAAGGAGGGTACTCCATCACAATAATGTTTTTTTCTGATCAGAAATTTGTGAGTGGCTGTGTCGTCCTGATGCAAAATCCATCCATCAGGTGGTGCCTTTATTTTCTTTTTTTTCACGAGGTCTTCTCAGTACTTCAATGTAGAAGTGTCGATTTACAGTTTGATAACTGGGAACCCACACAGTCATTGCAATCCCACAAATGTCGAAAAGGTAATAAACATTGCCTTGAATTTTGAGCGTGACATGCGAACTTTTGTGTGTGTGTGTGTGTGGGGGGGATTCTGGACATTTCCATTTCCAAGACTGGAGCTTTTTTTCAGGGTAGTAGGTGAAAATCCATGGTTGTCGCAAGTAACAACAGATTCCAACAAACTTGGCTCATTTTCTAAGGCGTTGAAATCTCACACACCTATTTACGGCACAGGTTTTGGTCATCTGACAGTACGTTTGATACAACCTTCGCACAAATCTTCCTCATGTTCAGTTCTTTAGTTAGAATGCGCCGAACAGCTTCTCTATCCAGGTTAACTAACTCAGCCACTCAGGGCCGGCCACTCAGCCACTCAAGGCCGGCCACTCAGCCACTCAGGGTGGTGCGAGCGGTGCCTCTGCACAGGGTGGCAAGTTGTAGGGGCGCCAAAATGAATATGGTAAAAATATCTTAACGTCCAAGAAAATAGAAAATATTGGGCCCTACGTAATGCACGGGTGCTGCATACTGGATAAAACAGGGGGTGGACAGGATTTTCATGAGGAGGAGGTGCAGGTCTGAGGAATAAACCACTGACGGCTGACCTTTTCTACATTTTGAACTACATGTATTTTCCTTCAGAAGGGAGCGCGTACCCCCTTGTCTGTCATCGTTTTCAGAAACTACTGTAGAGCTGTAGACAGATACAAAGTGGGCATTGTGAGCTTGTTTTCTTGTCGCCGTCTCAGTGATTGTACGGGCTACTGTGCAGGGTCCTGGGGCGCGGGAGGTACATTGTAGCTAACCTAAGGGTGGGGGATATTGGGGATTTCTTTGT
>JAGDQP010022520.1:0-29265 GCA_022664845.1 Lepisma saccharinum
TTTTAGATTACCTTTATCAGTAAATGACTTACCACACAGATCGCATTCATACTCTTTCAAACCGAAGTGAATGTTCATATGTTTTTGTATATCACTTCGGTGACCAAATGATTTGCCACACTCAGCACACTTATACTTTTTTATACACAAGTGAACTTTATAATGCTTTTCTAATTCATATTTCTCACAGAATGACTTAGCACAGTTGTCACATTTATATTCTTTTAAAGCTGAGTGAATTTTCAAATGTCTTTCCAGATAAACTTTATGACCAAATAACTTACCACACTGGTTACAGAGGTATTCTTTAATACCTGAGAGAATCATCAAGTGTGATTTTAGACTACTTATGGCTCCAAATGACTGACCACACTGATCACATTTATACTCTTTTATACCTAAGTGAATCATCAAATGTGATTTTAGACTGCTTTTATAAGTAAATGACTTAGCACAGAGATCGCACTTATACTCTTTTAAACCTAAGTGCATTTTCAAATGATTCTCTAGATGAACTTTCTGGCCAAATAACTTACCACACTGATCACACGTATGCTCTTTAATACCTGAGTGAATCATCAAATGCAGTTTTAGTTTACGTATATACATAAAAGACTTACCACACTGCTCACATTTATATGCTTTTTTATCTGAATGAATCATCAAATGCGATTTTAGATTACATTTTTCAGTAAATGACTTGCCACACAGATCGCATTTATACCCTTTCAAGCCCAAGTGAAGTTTCAAATGTCTTGCGAGATGACCTTTCCGACTAAATGACTTATCGCAGTGGCAACATTTATACTCTCCATAACTGAGTGAATCAGAATTCTCAATGTATAGCGTTTCACGATGCTGAGATGTAATATTCACATTGCTTTTCATTCCCTTAGGGTGCGTCGTACATAGATATCTCTTCCGGCAGTTGCAATTTTGAAGCTTAAAGGCTGATATATTTACGTTCGACGGCGTTTTTAATGACTCGCTATTGCTCTTGTTTGAACGCGTCCTCAATTCTATTTCATTCGAAGTAGTTGGTGTCCTCTTGACAACTGAGGAAGGTGGATATTCTTTAAGTTGATCTGCTGCAGGAGATAATTCTGTTTTGGTGAAATTCAAGCCAGGACGAATTCTAATATACTTTTCATTCAATGGTGTTCGGCAGTCCAGAGTATTAGTTTCGTGGATGACTGAATGGCCAGATGAAACTTCAATACATATGTCAGCATTCCTAATGCAATACAAAAAAGAGGAAAAATTTCAACACTGACTAATAGTTTGTAATGTTGCACGATATGAAAAAAGTATTATCTAATAATTTTACTAAGTAAATATGAAACTCGCATTAAATCAAATTTGACGCGAACCGTTTACATACTTAGCACCATGGACTATCGGGCAGTAACAATCAATATCGATCAAGGCTGGCCAGTACTGGACCAACATCCTTTGCTGCTGTGTTTATTAGATTGTTTTGCCAGGTAATATGATAAATAAACGTTAACAAAGAACTATCCTACATAAAAAAACAGACAACACCTGAAAATCTCTCTGATAGATTTAATCCACGTTAAACATTCTCTACACTATATATAACTTATTAACAAAATATCATTACTTTATAAGATAATAAATAAGTAATATTAAGCACGGCAACAACCACTATTTTGCAGTGTTCATGGTATATTTAAATATTAGGCAACGACTTCCTGCGGGATTAAGAAACCTCTATTAGTAAATGACGCTTGAAGATGTTTTTCGTTCCAATCGTTCGTAACGTCTTCATCATTGAAATTCTTGTTCATTTCTTGGTTACGCAAGAATTAGGAAAATGTGCCTCAGGTGAGTGATTTTTAGCTTTACTAAAACAGCTACGACGTAGGGAAATATAAAAATGAATATTTTTATTGGCAAGTCTAAGAAATAATTCTGCTATTTTATAGCAACTACTATTGCAAGGGAAAATTTATGAAGCAATCCCATGATGCTATATAATTTCTTATTAGTAAAATCTGATCCAAAAGAAAAGCACTGTCAATCTCCTTGTGTCATTTAACGAGTTTATGTAGTACGCGCAACTATATAACGAAGTTGTCAGCGACTAAAAATTAAGGCTGTGTCAAGAAGGAAAATATGGACTTCGAGTTTATACGTGTCTGTGTAAAAGTAATGTTGTGTTTAGGAAGAAATATTATTAGAATGGGAAAATAACATAAAGTGACATTCCTCTTAAAAATTATATTATTAACCAACGCTATGTTAATTTATCGCGCAAGTATGCCAATGAAGTTTTCGTCCATTTTCAGTCCTCATGGTAGGATCCTAGGTTAAAGTTGAAAGTAAGGCTTTCGAATTGAAAATAGGAAATCATAAATCGATTTTAAAAAATCGGTTTTGTTATATCAAAAATATATTTTTCGGTTAATATCAAAACAAACATTTTTTATTAAAATCGAAACCGGTTCTTTGATTAAAATCGATACCAATTTTTACAATTTAATCGAAATCGATGTTTTTAAATTTAATCGAAATCCATTTTTCAACTTTAATCGAAATCAATATTTTAAGTTAATAACTGAAACCAACTTTCTCGATTATAAACCGACACAGAATATTTCGATTAAACTGGAAATCGAGTATTTTTATTAAAACTGAAACTGAGTTACCAATTAAAATCCGAAAGCTACTTTTCGATATAATTTAAAAATTGAAACTGATGTTTGGAGTGAATTAATATATTTTGATTACATCAAATAAGGTTTTTATATTTAAAGTAGATATCAGATTATGTTAAATTATGTAAATTTAAAATTATGTTTTAGTGGATTCGGGAGGGGGGAGTAGAATTAAGTTATATATAGAAATTACAGGGTTCCTCGTGATTGTGTGTTGAAAAAGTGCTTTAACTGTATCGAGAAAGCTAAAACGAATGCAATTAAAATTCGTGTTTTGTTACGATAAATCTAATTATAACGAATATTTTACTTCATGTTCGAAAATCATTTCTTATTAATCTATGAATTTTAGGAGAAATGCTGAAACTATATTATAAAACATTTTTGAATAATGTCAGAAAATTTCCAGTAATTTTACTTATCATAGAGCTCTCAGCTATGGTGCCATGCTGCCTTTCTTTAATATATAAAAAATTGGTCAACTTTATTTTGTATGGGCCAGCCTAGTAACTTTTGACTTCGTCGCGTCATAATTTGGCCTATTTACACCTTCGCTGTATACCGCTCATTTTCAGTGTAAATAATTATCACAAATATATGTTTACACTGCCAGAGAAAGTTAAATAATCCGAAAATTGTTACTGAAAGTCATATGTCATGACTAATTCGTTAAATACGATTTTGCGTTGTTCAATTTCAGCGGCCGATCATCCTGACTAAGCTTTTCCTAGCGTTCTTACCCACCTTCCCGCTTTCATTTCCTCCCTATTCCGGGCCGAACCTTAGACGAGAACCATGAATAGAATGCATAAATTTTTGAATTCACCACATTTAAGTACGACGGTATTAGGACTAGTAGCATTGCTTCGTGTTATGAATGACAGATATTTTTATACAAATATCATGGACAATATGTCTAGCAAGCGAAGACCGGTTAGAATAAGCGAAGTTAAACAATATATCGTCATCGGAACTGCAATACCCCCGATGTGGCAACCTATGACTTTTCCAGGAAAGCGAAAAAAAAAGTTTCTGGACTACAGTCTGGAATACAATTTAGGCAATGAAAAGTACACAGAACTATATGCACAGTACACAGAACTATAAACTGGTACCAAAACATAAAAAGTTGAAAAAAATGACACAGCGATATTGCAGTTCCGACGACGATAGATTTCATTATACACGATGTATTCCACCTTTAACCAAAGTTGAAACAGATCACTACAGTTCTATGTAGCTCTGCCTTTAGCAATGTGCTTGCCCAGAACTCGGATGCATCTAAATAGCCCCTTGGCTTTTCGTCTTTTTCAATCTTATATCACATTTGCATTACTCGAAACTGTATTTCGAGGTTCAACAGTTCCACACATACTGGAAACAATATATTTCAGCTGTAAGTTTTATACTTTCATGATTGGTAAACTAAATATAAGCCAATACAACAAAGTTTCGAGTAATGCAAGAGCAATAAGACTGAAAGAGAGGGAACTCTAAGGTCTCTTGAGATGCATGTGCGTTTAGGACAAGCAGTTGAAGGCAAAAAAGAGTTAAGTGATCCGAATATAGATGATCTGGCGAATCAGTCCGAAACATTACCAGTTTAGGATCTCGTTAAAGGAGGTGTATGTCGTGTACAATGAAAACTTGTCAAAATTAGCTTTTTCTAACCTGTTTTCGTTCAATAGGTATACTGTCCGTGATTTTTTATTGAAAATAGCAACGACATTAGTATTACTTCGTCTCCGGCCGTATTTAATCGCAGTAACTTAAAAACATTTGAATTTGAATTTTATTTATGGCCTTCAGTCAGCTATCTAAGGCTCGGGCCGCCATAGGAAGGGAAAACTTCGGTCGTTTCGATTATTGGCTGTCGCTGTGTTTATGTAAAATGTGTCTCTGATAAGGCATATTGTACATGTTTGTAAAAATGCAAACTCCGTTACGATATTCCCAAACTCATATAATTCGCGATAAAAGAATAAAAATGAATCAATAAGATACGCGCATAACCGGAAATATTACAAGGTATAGAAACTGAGATGGCAAGACTACCTAATACCACGATAAAGTATCTATGTATTTTAAAAGGACATAAGTTTTGTAATTAACCATAATTTGCATTAATAAATTTATTCATATTTTGCGGATACATTCATATACTAGTAATATTCAAGGATACAAACTCAAGAAGATAATTTTACTAATGGTATTGAAACAATATACGGGTGACTATATCGTCCAAAAAAGCAAAAATTCCGAATTTTGTGGTCAAATATAAATCATGTACTTTTGTAAATTGTAATAAGACGTAACAAAGCGGAAATTAAATTTATGCCATCACTGCAAAGAAGCCTTATTTATTTATTTCGTTTTGTTTTAAATGGCGAAGTTAAGGCCCTCACGGCCTTTTGTTTACAATTAAGCATCAATGCAGTGTAATTAAATATTTCAATAAAAAACACACAATAATAATCAATCTATAAACTAATGATAAAAAAGAAAATGAAAATAAAAGTGGACTAAAGTAAAAACAAAGACAATCCAGTTATTATAGGATTCTCCTCACACACTCACATTCACACTACAAAAATACGCAAATATAGATAATAACACCATTGGAAACACCACAGAGGTAAATAATATTAAATCATAACACAGTTATGGACATGGAAACAAAAGGCGGAGATGGTCAACATTTAAGAATTAGAAAGAATAAAGTGAAAATAAGTCTCTTTTCCGTGGGCTTCACCAATACTTCCCAAGAGCTCAACGAATTGTTAGTTAAAGAATCTAACGTTTTCAAAGTACTTATAGCATTCTCTACGACTCATTTAATTCATAAAGAAGGTTGATGAAACCCACTATTAGTCGTGTTGCACTGAGAGGTGGTTGTAGAGCATAGACTTAAAATTTGATAATGAAGTTGACTCTCTGATTGAGATTGGCATCGAGTTCCATTTGCGGGACACCGAAACCGTAACAGAGTTAGAAAGGAAGGAAGAATTGTGGTGGGGAATGGAAAATAGTAGGTTTATACGTGATCTAGTATCGCGATTATGATGATCGCTCAGAAACATAAAACGCTGTAAAAGGTATAGAGGTTGCTGAACACACAGAAGCATTCTGCAGTATACACAAGAATTATATAACTGGCGAAATCTTATCTCGTGTTCTCAATGCCTAAGTAACTTACACTATATGGTCATAGAGTACAAGGGTGCTTTACTAAGTAAACACGTATTTTACATATATTATGTGTTAATTAAGAAAACGTGCTCAAGAATGTGAGGTTACTGGCAAGGAACTACCTGATCTACAGTTTACATATTTCTTTAAAATTGTAATATGTTTACATAATATGAAAATATAGTTAATAATTATCGCGTGATCATAATAAATGATGCAATCATGTCACGTCTGTATTGCATTTAACACAGACATAAATTCATTATGGAGGTATTTTTATGAGAAATCACACAACTGCAATTAGCTAATATAGATAATTACCACAAGGGCGTAGTTCTAGCTAACAAGCCTGTTTCAAAAAAATGGCCGCTACATACTAAAGAAAGACCTACAAGTGAAAGTTTATTTTAAGCACATCCCCTGTACTATTACAACCACAATTACGATCTAGAAAATTGAAAATACATTTATACATAATTAAAAGTTCCTATAGCCCTTGTTTTTTTTCGCGGAAACATTTAACTTTTGATTTATTTCATACCACCAACGATCAGTCTACTTCCATCTTGATTCGATGAACGAATGTTCCTCTCTCTCCCTTCTTTCCTGTTGACAGAAGCGAACACGTTGTAATCTCGCTAACTCACACCATAACCGTTAAAGTGTCAGGAATATAAATCAGAGTCCTTAACGACTGACATTAGAAGTTGTCTCACGCAACGACTTGTCGGATATAGCCTTCCCAGTTGATAGCACTGATCTAATGTTGATAATTTTACACTACAGGCGTTTCGCAGTCGTATCATTGTACCATACAGCATATCACCTGTATGTCGAACATTTTACTTTCAAATATATGTCTATGGATTACAAAATGAATGATAACATTTAAGGATCGTAATAACATGCAACCGTTTTGTCACAATCATACATAATTTATTATTAAATGCTTTAGGAATCTCTTAATTCCAATGCTAATTTGATCAATTGGTTGTTTCACGTCGACTTCTAGAAAACAAATGGCTACGACATACAATGTTGTCATATCTATGTGTATATTGGCATGCTAGTTGATAGCGTGATAACAGGTATTTATATATAGCAGACGTGGCATTTTGTAAGCAAGACCCACACAAAGTAAGAGCTAGCAAAGAAATTCGGTGGTCGCTTATAATTTGAGTCAGAACTCAAATCGAAAACAATAAATAATGCAATGATTTAATGAAAGTATGAGGCTTTGCCTGACGCTTATCTGTAGTTCAGCATTTCGATAAAGAACACGAGAAATAAAACCATAATACAAATTGATTTTTTGTTTAACATTTTTCTCTCAGGTTCGAAAGAGAAAGTAGAGACAAGGTTTTAATTCTAATTGAAAGGATTGACGTTGGAGACATAATCTCAGTTTAGCTTGAGTTACTGCGTAAAGATGGTGAGAATGTTTTGCGCATTGACGGAAAACTTTGAGCATCCAATATTTCATTAATGTTAAAGTTAACTATACTAATGGGTATAGCAATGCCAATTATTGTTGTTTAAATAACGTACCATGCTAATAAGAAACAGACTTGAAGTATAACTTAAAATTAACATTTACTAAGAAACAGAGACAAGTGGTTAGCGTAACACAAATTCAGATATACCGTACCTTTTTATGAAGGAACCGGGATGAAATTCTTGTGAAGAAATGAGTGTGCTACCAGCAAAATATTTAACTTCCTCTTTCAATGAACTTACACCAGATGAGAACTTGGCATTATTTGATGTAACGGACGCAGTTGGGAACCAGTTTTTAAATTCATCTTTCACTAAACCAATACTTAAAGGATCATCTTCCGAACAAATTTTATCACGAGAATCTTCACTTTGTTGTACGTAGAAAGATTTGGAATCCAAAATGTTGCAATCCAATTTTTCTTCTTGAGACTCACTTAAGTTTTGCGACTGGTGAACCAAATTATTCGAGTCATCAGTGGAAGAAATTTCTTCTCTTAGATTACTCTTTAGGTCCAGTTCTTTCGACTCCATTATTTTGGAATCTCGATTAATTTGAATAGATTGAACAGATTATTAGTTGCTCTGTTGTTATCTTTCCAGCTTTACCTCCAATAGTAGAGAACTGCAAAAGAATAAGTCTTCATTTAAGTTTCAGCCGTAATTATGTAAAGAGAACATTGTTGAATTACAACGTATTTAGTTATTTCGGAATTATCTAAATTACTGAGAACAAAATATAACTTAATGAAAATTAATTTAACGTAAAGAAGAAAACTGATTCTTTTGATCAATTAAGTAATGGACATTTCCATTTTCCCCGTCCTTATATATTTTACCATTTGTTTGTGAACATCGGATTAAATAACATATTATGTTTTGAAATTTCAGCGCTACGGTTTTCCGTTACGTAGAAATATAGCATGAAATACTGAGAATTTAATCTCCTATGTCATACAACGAAAATCATCCTCTGATTGGTTTACGTAATCAGTCTGTACTATTTCTGAAGCTATATGCTCCTCCCTATGTTACTTTCCTTATTCAGAAGTTTGAAGACGAAAAAAAACAGAAAGAGATAGAACATTCACATCATCACTTAAAGAATAATTAATGTACAAATCTGCAAAACACACTTCAATAAGTTAAAACACCAAAACATGTTTTTAATAACATAAATTGCTCGAAATATAGACAGAGAGCAGTCTTAACTTGCAATGCTCTTCTTATCGCTAGTTCGTGCAACTGTTGACGTCTTGTCAATTTAGCTCAGTTGGTTAGCGCATGCAACTATTAATTTTTATACTTTCACCTAAGGCTGTGCGAATCCTATCAATGGCCGTGTTTTATTTTACTTCACAAAACGCAAGAGTAACTTCAATGTAAAAGTTTCAATTTTCTTTTTTGTTTCTTAGATGCTTTTATTATTATTTTTTACAATGACATATTAAAACTATTCAATATATTCACGGGCTACAAGTACGTTAAATTGTTAACAGATGGCAGTAACGAACACTGTTAATTCATGTGCTTTTAAGTTCTTGAAAAATGCTTCACTAGCGTTCACTAAAAGGTATACGATTGTCGAACGTAAAACCTCACATTTTTTTACAGAACAAATAGGTAATTCATTTTAAATACAAGAGTTCTAAAGAGCATTATTAGAAGATATCTTATGATTTAATCATGAAAATGAAGAAAAAAAAGAGCTGATATAAATTAGTGTTGAAGCTACCAAACTATATCAATATGTTAAATATTATTAAAAGTAAAAATTAATTTTAAATGAATAAAACGAACTAAATGACGTGTTAAGGCATACAGAAACGCTATTGCTAAAACCAATTATACTATTTCTTTCGATCCATTTTTGCGATCTTTTTTAACAATACTAACAAATCAAATACCATATGTATGTCAATGACAAGCAGTCGGAAGACTGATTACGTCATAACATGGCGGCGCCCGATTAAGCGCAAGGCTGAGACTCTTTTGAAGCAAATCTTTATAACTCTCGATAAAATCATCACAGAAAGAAAAGAAAATGTTTTCCGTAGTTTGATTTAATAGAATAATTTTTATTGCAATAAAAAAATACTACCGGAAATATCCATTCAAAGTAAAATATGAATGCAATAGAAAAAGTACGGCAAGGTGACTCCCGTTTTATTCCCTATTACTGCTTAAATGCACTTTATCACCTCCATCTTCCGCCACCCCTCTTCAGCTAAATGTATTCTATATCCTAGTCTTTTC
Source organism: Lepisma saccharinum (assembly GCA_022664845.1). NCBI lineage: Eukaryota > Metazoa > Arthropoda > Insecta > Zygentoma > Lepismatidae > Lepisma > Lepisma saccharinum. The sequence goes on from JAGDQP010022520.1 coordinate 9,618, forward strand.
CTCCATAGATACTTGTTTACACTTAACACGACAGCGAGCAATTTAGAAATTGCCAGCAATTGGACGATATTATTCCGATAAATACAAGACGAGCTGTTCAACACTAGTAAATATATAACAACAGGCGCATCGATACTGATGGCGTTATTTCGTGTCATAAGTTACACGTAGTTTGATACAACACAACGGAAAGTATATCGAGTGACGGATTCTGATAGATATTCGAAGACTAGTTAGAAAAACACTGATTTTATATTGGTTTTATTATACACGATTCACATCAACTTTAATTCTCATAAAATGTGAACACGGATTCAGCTGGATGAGACTGGTCAGGACGCAACGACTACAGTTTTCGCTTTGGCTATCTTTGGACTTAAGTCACTCAAGACGCACAGTGAATCTAGGTCACGCGAAGCACAAATCGAATATATGCAGTTAAAAAAGACCACAAATATGTACACATTTTAAATAGTTTTCTGTTCTACAGAGTATAGGATAGCCGTGCATCTTGTGAGTTATTGAGTGAAGTAGTAATAACTATATAACTCCACCATAATAACTGACCGCCTTGTTGTTCAGTATAAGCTAATTATAATGCTGAACATCTATCGGAGTACTGACGTAGAGCAAATTAAGTTAGGTTGTTTAATATTTTGTTGGCTGTCTGTTTTGAAGTTCGTAGTTCAGTAACTGCATCTAAAGGACATAAATGCTAGTATAAAGGAAAACAAGTAAACACATTTTTTTAAGATTCCGACGCATCCCGTCGACGATAGAAATTCGGATCATTACCCGAATGAGAATACATGCTAAGTTGATAACATAAATTAAACTTAAATTAGCGAATGATAACAACAATTTAGCTCCAATATCAAGATCGTGCCAAACTAAACTAGTGCAAAAAACATCGTTATGTTTAGAGAGAGCAAATTACCTCAAAATGATCCTAAAATGTTTTGTTCTATCAGTTTGCACTTCGTATACAAGAGCTCGAATGCCACTGAAGTAAACTTTCACCATACGCGTATGTTCAAACGTGTTTGAACAATTATTCAGAGTTCGAAATATCGTTCAAGTCCCATTGTTGTAGCTTGAAGATTGTTGTCTAACGGAGATCAGCTTAATAAAAACTTAGTCATTGTTGTAGTAGAAGTGGTCTGGGGGCAAGGCTTTATGTTAGGTATGGGGAAAGTTGGGTTAAGGTAGGTCATTATGCCATTCGGGAAAGTACCTAGAGTTCGTTCTAATAAAACATACATGTAAAACAACAATATAATTCAAATCGAAATTATTTGGTAAACGAAAGGCAGTAAACCTCTTTTTTATTAGACAGTAAATTATCTACTTTTAATTATTTGGGAAATTTTAAACTTTCGGATAAGGCTACTTAATTGAGTTTAGCTGTCTTTAGGTATACTTGATATTAGGTTAGGTTAAATTGTATTTTGTTTTTACAGTATGTTCCTCAATTACAGAGAATCATGAAACTTATAATGTAGGGATACCTTTTCCTTTCATAAGTATTTCACAATTCCGACTCCTTTCCGAAAATAGTGGTAGTTGCGTAGAGCAATGAGTCCTAACTTTGAAATGCCTAATCCTAAAAGGAAAGAAGGTAGATGTGCATTAAAATTTTCATAATTCATTCACTTCAGCGCGTGTACAGATTCCAGAGTTTATGTAGTTTCCTAGATTTCATAATAAACTCACCCAATCTAATTTCACCTAACATTTAAGCTAAAATAGAAACGGCTGAAAATAACTGGTTTATAGTTATTAACCTTAGAATGATCGGTACTCTAACTTAAACAGTCTTCACATAATAACAAGGGTTGAACAATCCGGGGCAGCACCTGAAAACGCTTTTCCCTTTATTTTAATATTTTAATCCTTTTTGCCTCCATCACTTATTGCCGATTACAAACTTGCTCTGGCTACATTTAATTCTCTTTCTACTTATTCACTGTATTACTAATGATTCATTTTCATTAAAGCTTACGCTGCGTTCCATTTGGATGAGTAGCCAAATGAAACACGTGTTTTCAGACCCACTATTACGTGTAACACGTATTTTAATTGGCTCTTCACCCAAATTGCAAACAGAGATAGCTTTAATGAAAATTAGCCCTAAATTCCTGATAATTCCCAAAATGAGCCTTAAACTTGTATTGACTGGTTGAAATGGCCCATTTGGCCGGAACACTTCCTCGTAAGCCGTATAAAATAAAATATAGTGATGCCTTGTTTACATTACTAACATTTTACGATGGTTAACATTAACCGGTGTTCATTTTAGTGATGTAAACGGTAGTTACCGTTAACGCGGGTTTGAAATTTGACTAGCGTCAACTTACGACGGTTATCTTGTAACGTTAGTAAGAAACGACAGTCCAAAATGGACACTAGCAAAGAGAAAATACGCTATATTTTACAGTTTTTCTTCGATAAAGGCGAAAACGCAAGCCAGGCGGCTGCAAATGTGAATAGTGTTTATGGTCCTGATACTGTAACAGCCAATCACGCGCAATTTTGGATTCGTCGATTTCGTTCCGGTAATTTTGACGTCAAAGATGTACCACGCACTGGAAGGCCAAGTGGCAAAAACGTCGATAAAATCATGGATATTGTCGCGTCCGACCGTCATGTAAGCACTGTTTCGATTGCCCAAGAGCTAAACATTGCACAAAAAACCGTTTGGAACCATTCGCATAAGGCTGGATACACAAAAAAGCTTGATGTATGGGTGCCACACGAGTTAACGCAAAAAAAACTCATGGACCGTATTTCCATCTGCGAATCGCTGCTGAATCGCAAAAAAGCGACCCATTTCTGAAGCGGTTGGTGACTGGTGATGAAAAGTGGATCACTTACGACAACGTCACGCGAAAACGGTCGTGGTCGAAGCGCGGTGCGCCGGCGGAAACGGTGCCCAAGCCACGATTGACGGTCAGGAAGGTTTTGCTGTGTGATTGGTGGGATTGGCAAGGAATTATCTACTATGAGCTGCTCCCCCTACGGCCAAACCCTTAACTCGGAACTATACTGTCAACAATTGGACTGTCTGAAGGCAGCAAGCGCCCAGCATTGGCCAATAGGAGAGGCATTGTGTTCCACCAGGACAACGCCAGGCCACACACATCGATAGTGACTTGCCAGAAGCTCCGGGAGCTTGGTTGGGAGGTTCTTATGCATCCACGTTATAGTCCGGATCTGGCACCGAGTGATTACCATCTGTTCCTGACCATGGCGAACACGTTTGCTGGTGAAAAATTCGCTTCAAGAGAGGCTTGTGATCATCGACTGTCTCATTTTTTTGCCAATAGGGACAAGGGCTTGTATGAGAGAGGCATCATGATATTACCTTCCAAATGGCAACACGTTATCGAACAAAACGGCGCATATGTGACCTAAATCGGATCATTCTAACTATGGTAAGTCAAGCCTTCAATGTCATGCAAAAATAATGGATTACTTTTTACTACACCAGATATAATCAATTTGCTTATTTTAATTTTATATTTTCACATACAAAACATTAAAATTCTGTCTCCTTCTTGTACAAAGCGTTTATGATCTTTATCCCTGAAAGATTCCTATCTAAACTTTAAGTAGTGCTACTTTGTTTGCAGCGTATACTGAGTAAGACCATTCACAGTTCATTAAAAATTATAGCAAGATAGAAAAACAAACGCCAAATATATTTCCCTTTGCATTCTCAGTCTAGAAATTAATTTTAGAAACAGTACACTTGACCACCGGTGAATTTTCAACAACTACCCGCACAACACTTTTCCGCCAGACTACCCCATGTGACGGGGTGGTGTTTTCCCCCCTCCCAAATTTCGACAATTCCCAAACCTGCTTCAAACAGTGTTTCGATGCAAATATATTCCGCAAACGTATTTACACCGCTCACAATTCCCTTCATATCTGTAAGTGTTATTGATTATAGAGAGGACAATTAATTGTGTGTGTGGGAATAAGTTTTTCATGAAGAGTCCTGTAGATGCAATTACTGAACATTCTCAATTTTACCTGTGAAGTTTTTCTGTTCGGGACTGTTATAACAAACGTATGTCTAGTGTGTCTAATTCCCTTTCCAATTTCGTGCATGAAATCTACTGATCGATATATACGTAAACTTGAAGAGTTAATTATATAGTGTACAAGGGTACAAAATAAGTATCACTGAGAAGTGACCTCATGGTCATAAGTTGTCAAGAATGAGGACGGACGTTCTTGACCCATGTAATATGGATTTTGGGGAAAAGGTGGAGTCAGAAAATGTAAGACGGTCTGACGGTAGATCTCAAAATTTCTCGATAGGCTACACTTATACTAATCAAACTACATCACAACAGAGCAATGTGATATTGGAATCACTTTATAAACTTAGTGAAGAAATTCAGTCGTTGCGAACAATAGTACAGTTGCTAACTACTGAGGTTCAATCTCTTCAAAGAACCCAAGCAAGTATGAAATGTGATATTTCGCAACCGGGTGCAAAGGAGCAGAATTGGGCTGCTATATTGAAGCATCCAGGTGGTAAGAATATATCACACTCTAAATTAGGTACATGTGAGAGTGAAAACGCCAATGCAAAAGGGATTGGTGAAAATGGGAATGGGCCAGCGAATGTGAGTATTAACGAACCAAATAGAACTCATCCTCATAGTGCAGGTAGATCAACATGTGGCTTTACGACCAAAAGTAACAATAGGACATTTTACTTTAGTGGTTGTCCAAGGCCATCAAATCGTAGTAATAAAGGTGTTAAGGGTATTGACAATGATAGAAGTGAAAATCATCTACATTCCGATGCAGCAAACAAAAGGAGAAATGAATTGAGTAATAGCAACAACAGAAGAAGGTCGAACAGTAAATATTCAACACACTTAAGTAACAAAACAGAATGTAAATTCAAAGATAATAATTGCAATGTCTTCACAGAAAACAGGTATGATGTATTAGCGCAGGATGAACATGTAGAAGAGTGTGTATTACAGGAAGAAGAAGCTAGTGATAAAAGCACTAATATAAAATTAAATCAAGGAAACGATAAAGAGTACAAATCAATTGGTAATAAGAAGAAAATAAATGTAGATGTTATAAGTGATGAAAAGATGCAAGGTAATATAATTCTTTTTGCTGATAGTCATGGCCGGGGTTTAGCCAGTAGCTTATCAAAGTCAATTAAGGTTTTTAGTCAAATAAAACCAGGTGCAAAATTGAATGAAGTTGTAAAACCTTGTATGTCTGTAGGTAAAGATTTGGATAACAACAGTACTATTGTTATCATGGGGGGAACAAATGACGTGGCAAAAAACGAAGCCCAAGATGTCTGCAAGGTTTTAAGATTGTTGCTACCTACTATGACTCATACAAATGTAATAGTAGCAACTTTGCCCTATCGGTATGATTTACCAGATTCCTCGTGTGTAAATGTAGTAATAAAAGAAATTAATTCACAAATAGCCAAATTGTGTAAGCATTTTAAAAATGTTCGTTTGCTAGACATGTACAAAATACCGAGAACATATCATACCAAACATGGTTTGCATTTGAATACATTTGGAAAGAGGTATATATCTGGGATCTTACTTTGTATGGTTCAACAAGCTTCTCAACTAAGTGTCATCTCCCTACCATATGGTTCATGTAATCAAGAACAAGATCAAGCAAATGATGAAGCTTTGGGGGAGTTGGGGTTAAGTGCAATAGATATTGAAAACTTGAAAAAACAACTACCAAACGAGAAAAATGAAGCAAGCACAGATCTTATACAAGATCAGATAGATTTACAAGATAAAAGAGATAATGACATTTATGTCGCAGGATCTTCCACAGAGACGCCAAATCGAAAAGACTGTAAATTTGATGATGAAAACATAGGTAATAAGGCTACCACTTGTAAAAGTACTAGGGTAAGGAAACAACCTAAAAAGCTCGAGAACCATTTTTTATGGTAAACGATATTGAAGATGATATTGTTGTTTTTCATCAGAATGTCCAAGGTTTTACTTTCGACAAAAAATGCATGTTAGAGGAATTGTTTAGTGATAAATTATTGGATGTAAATATAATTTGCCTTACAGAACACTGGTTGAATATAGACTGTGTAAGGTACATGAATTTTCCAATGTTTGAACTTAAAGCAGGGTACAATAGATGCGATAGAAATAAGGGTGGATCTTGTATATTTGTAAAACAAAATTTAGTTGCTAGAGAATACACTAAGTTTAACAGTTTAAATGTAGAAAAACATTTTGAAGCTAGTTTGGTAGAACTTGTAGATTATAACATGGTAATCGTGTGTGTTTATAGAACCCCAGATAGTCAAGTTGGTATATTTATAAAAAATATGAATTTAATATTAAACCATTTTCTGAAATTGAAAAAAAAGGTTGTGGTAGTTGGAGATATCAATATTGATTTTTTGAAGCCGATCAAAAACCAAGAATTAAAATCGTTATTAGAATCATTCAACATGGAAGCTATCGTTAGGGTACCTACGCGGATCACGAAAGATACTAAAAGCGCCATCGATCAATTCATTGTTAACAATAAGCTAAAATACAAAGACCTCCACGTCATTAACAGCGGTTTCTCAGATCACTTGGCGCAAGTAGTAAAAATATGCGTGATGTTGAACATAAAATGCAATAAAATTAACCGTCAAACAACTTACAAACGAAGGTTCAACAATGCGAACCTGTCATACTTTAGTTACCTTTTAAACAAAGAAAATTGGACTGAAACTTATTCCGGAAATGATGTGAACGAAGCATGGAATTGTTTTCTAGATACTTTCTCTTACTATTTTAATTTAGTATTTCCCGTTGTAAAATGTACAACAGCAGAGCAAAAGCCCAAGCCTTGGATAACCAACGGTATAAGGATATCTAGTGAAAAATTACGATTTCTAAACATGGTAAAGAGAAAGGGGAACCTATCACCAGAATCGGAAATATATTACAAGAAATATAATACCCTATATAAACGCGTAGTGAGAGCTGCAAAAAGATTACACAATGAAACTATTATTAATCAGACAGATAACAAAGGAAAAGCGTTGTGGAAACTATTGGGAAATGAACTCAACATGAGCAGACGCGAAGGGGTAAATAATCTCGAAATAAATCATAATGATATAACAATACAAGACCCCAGAAGAATAGCAAACGTATTTAATAACCATTATGTTTCGTTGTCGCAAAAATATGTAAACGATACATCACCTTCTAGTATGAAACCCCCGTCAAATGGATGCAACGAGGCAATGTATCTCGTCCCGGTTAGACACTGAAGTAATAAGAATAGTAGGTAAAATGAGAAACACATGGTCAGCAGGTACTGATGAAGTACCCGCAAGCATTATAAAGAAAATTATTAAACAAATCGCAGGCCCTTTAACGACACTTATCAACCTCTCCTTTCTTAAAGGAGATTTTCCTGATGCACTGAAAACTGCAAAAGTGAAACCAATATATAAGAAAGGAGATAAACTGAACATAGAAAACTATAGACCCATCTCACTCCTTTCTACCTTCTCAAAAATTATGGAAACAGCAATGAGTATCCGTTTACGATCTTTCCTTGAAAAACACAACCTGATTACAAGTGAGCAACATGGTTTCCTGAAAGGGAAGTCAACTGAAACCGCTATTTATGATTTTATGGAGGAGGTCCGTCAAAATCTGGACAACAAAGATAAATGTATAGGTGTTTTCCTTGACTTATCTAAAGCGTTTGATTTAGTTACGCATAAAGAACTCCTATTAAAATTAGAAAACTATGGAATAAGAGGGATTGTTCATAATTGGTTTAAAACATGTCTATTAAATCGCAAACAAATCGTAGAAATAACATATCACAACCAGGAATATAACCATATTTCGCAACATTTATCAGAAAAGCAGATAATAACTTGCGGAGTACCTCAAGGCTCGGTCTTAGGGCCACTTTTATTCCTCATAAATATAAACGATTTACCATGTAACATTCACCCTGCTAAGACAACGCTGTATGCGGATGACACTAATGTGATATTAAAGGCAGGTAGTTATGATAAGGTCAGAGAAAACATAATTGAAACTATGTCAAGACTTAATAATTGGATTGCTATGAATAAACTTGTATTAAATGCCGATAAGACACAAATAATCAATTTTCACCATTCGCGAAACAAGCATATGCGACCGACGACACTTAAAATTGACTCTAAGGAAATTGATTATGTGAAATCAACAAAGTTTTTAGGAATTTACATCAATGAAAACTTATCCTGGGACGAGCACCTATCAGAACTTAGCAAAAAGCTTAACCGTGTTCTGTATGCAATCAAGGTACTTAGGAATGTACTAAATGAGTCAACCTTGCGAACTATTTATTTTAGCTTTTTTTAGTCACATCTTACATACGGGATAATATTTTGGGGTAATGCTTACAAAATTCAAAATACAAAAGCAGGTCGTGAGAATCATGGCACATGCTAAGCCAAAAGAACACTGTAAGCCTATCTTTCAAAAATTCAATATACTTCCGTTACCTTGCCTGTATATTCTTAATTTACTCGTATTTGTTAAAAAGCACCTGGAAGGTATAGTTGATTGTGTAGGAGACCAACACAATTATTGTACCAGAAATAAACATAATTTTTCTATAGTGGAACATCGGACTACCCTGTATGAAAAGGGGACCAAATACAGTGGTATTATTCTATATAATAAACTTCCCAATCACATAAAGAATCAAAATTCAGGTAGTTTATTCAAAAAAGAACTTCATCTATTTTTGATATCTAACTGCTTCTATACACTCAAAGAATACATGGACTCTTAAAGATCTTTGTGAATACTACATTAAAAATGAAGGTACCGGAGGGTTGCACTATGTAACATGACAGTAAGGTAACACAGATATGAATTGCGTAATGAATATCAATTATGTTATGAATGATATCCAGATCGACGTGTCCACCCACAATTTACTGTGCACGATAATCAGTTGCGAATAAATGTAAATAACAGATAAACAGTACTTTTCAGTATAAAACATTTTATATATGTTGTAACTTATGTCTTGTATTTTAGTTCCCTGCCTGTTTTCTAATTTTTTAGTTTTTCTATAGAGTTTTATGTTCTTTCTTAAGTAGTATGTATATTCTTATAATATGATAAAATGTATATAATTTTCATGTAATAACCTTGTAACTGACTTGTTCTATACCATAATACATGTTTGTATGCTACATGGTCAACCGAACGCAATAAATCAATATCAATAACACTACAGTGTATTTTGCATATAAACCCTTGTACACTAACCAGAATACGTACCTAACTCTGATCACCACTTACGACTGGTTACGATTTACTCAAAAGGGTGTGGAAACTTCGAATGGCTTCGAGCATTCTTTACAACCATCTCACTTCATACAAATAAATACATATGTGGAGCTTTTATCAAATAATGTATGAGCGTATACCTATAACTCTGTTCGATAGAAATACCGTTGAGTTATTATGGTAACTGTTTTGTGAAAATTAATCAGAACCATTTTACGAGGATTTTTATCGAACCTTCTGATAAACATTAAGATGACCTTGACTAATTATTTATGGAACTTATCACTCCAGTAATTCTTGCCGAACAGGTCTATTGACCTATTTTTGTATGTTTCTTCTTCTTCTTCTTATTATTATTATTTAATTTACCTTGCAACGTTCAGATATTGCAACTTTGTGCCACGCTGAATTTAATAATAGAATGTTGAAACTTGCAGCATTTGTTCTTTCCTCATTCTCACCATACCTCACAAAAGGCGCTACGACGACAAACGCGTTTTTCTACAGTATATACACTCGACCACCCACATCATGCAAATCGGGCTAAGCATCACTTTTGATATATAGATATATGTATATTACATTGCAAATGTTAATTGAAAGTTTTTTGTACTTTTTTTTAACGTAAGAACATTTAATTGTTCCAAACCTAAACAACTAATGCATTAGATGTGATAATTAATTAATATTATATAAAAGGTGATGAATATGGAACTATTTGGGAAGCGGAGGGAACTAAATAGACCGAGTTTTAAAAATTATAAGATAGTTATAGTTGGCGACCTAAACTCTGAATTTGATATGACATTAAAAAAGAATACGGTAAATGAATTGAAAAATATTTTAAGACAATTTAACTACAGTATTACAAATACGAAGCCAACAAGAGGTCTAGCTTGCCTTGACAACATATTTATAAATTTTAGTCTACTTCATACTCCTTGTGATGTATCTATTTTTCCATTTTCGGATCATGATTGTGTGTGGATTAAATTGGAAAACTTACTATTAAATAACGTGGGTGACTCAGTGGCTTCCGAATATAAAATTGCTGTATCGAGACCAATCACTGAAGAAAAGATATTGCTCTTTAAAAATTCCCTCAGTAATGTGAATTGGCATGAAGTACTACTTAATTGTGAGGATTCCGATGCACTCTTCGAACGATTTTTGAATGTGTTTCTTTACAATTTTGAAATTTCTTTTCCACAAAGAACTTGTAAAATCAATAAAACTACCCGTTTAAGAAATGGTACAAAGAAAATAAGTCCAACTGGTATACTCCCAAACTGTGCTCAATGAAGTGTAAAGTTATGCTGTATTTAAACTTATACAGTAGAGATAAAAGTGAAGCTGCTAGATCAGTTTATATGCATGCTAAGAAAACGTATAAGGTAGCTATCAACGAGGCAAAAAAGAAATATAATTCAGCGGAAATTGACTCATCTGATAATAAATGTAAGAAAGCCTGGAATATAATTAATTCTGTAGCTAAAAGTAATGTAAAGGACTTTGTTTACCCCCACCCCGAAGATTTTAATAACTTCTTCGTGAACTCCGTAGAAGAACTACATAATAATATTGTAAAACCCAACTTAATGGCTGACAGTCTAATAGAGAAGAGTATAAACCGTATTGAAGGTAATTTTGAATTTAGAAATATATCTCCTCTAGAAGTTTTGAACATTGTACAAAAATTTAAGCCGGCCAAAAGTGTTGATGTATATGGTTTATCGAGCATTTTAATTAAGAATGTGATTGATTGTATTGCTTTGCCGCTTACCTATTGCATTAACAAATGTTTAACAGAGGGAGTTTTCCCTGATTCTTTGAAAGTAGCACGAGTTGTACCTGTATATAAAAAGGGTCCTGAAAATTGTCCATCAAGCTATCGTCCCATCTCTCTGGTCCCAGTTTTCGCAAAAATTTTTGAAACAGTGATGCATTTGCAGGTATATGATTATCTAGTTCAGCAAAATGTATTTAGTGCTTCACAGTTTGGCTTTATTAAAGGTAGGTCAACTGTTGGTGCTATAGATTTATTAATCAAGAAAATTCTCAAAGCTTTTGAAAATAAAGAATTTGTTCAGGCCACATTTTGCGATTTAAGTAAAACCTTCGATTGTGTTGAGCACACAATTCTTCTACATAAGTTGGCGTACTACGGGATCCGCGGGATTAGCTATAGGCTGTTTGAGTCCTACTTAGATAATCGTAAGCAAAGTGTTTCTGTAAATAAAACTAAATCTGGCACTGCAACAGTTAAGTATGGAGTACCGCAAGGCTGCGATTTGGTTCAAGGCTAATGGACTTGCACTTAACGAAAATAAAACTCAACGTATGACTTTTAGTCTCAAAGATGTATCTCTTGAAAATAGCTCAACCTGTGTAAAGTTTTTGGGTGTAATTCTTAACAATAAGCTATCATGGCAACCACATATTGATTATCTCTGTAGTAGGCTGTCAAGGGTAACATATCTGTTAAGACAATTGAAAAATCATGTTCCTCAGGAATATGTCAGATCTGCTTACTTTGCTTTTTTTTAGAGTATAATTAAGTATGGTATCTTATTTTGGGAAAACAGCTGTCATGCAAACAATATCCTTCTAATACAGAAAAAGGTAATCAGAATTATCGCAGACTCACACAGGTTAGCCCACTGTAGACCTCCGTTTATCAATCTAAAGATTATGACAGTGGTTAACCTATACATCTATACAGTACTCCAACAGGTAAAAAGTAATCTACAAAACGTACAGCTCAGAAAAGATATACATTCCTACAACACTAGGAACAATAAACATATTAATGTACCATTTCAAAGACTGTCCAAATCTTTAAATAGCTATGAGATATTAGGATTAAAAATGTATAATAAGCTGCCTCCAACAGTAAGAAACGAACATCTGAATAGATTTAAGAGAAAATTGTCCAATTGGTTAGTTGCAACACCCTTTTACTCATTAGAGGAATTTTTTGACTGTTCCATAGAAATATTACATATTCTCCTTTTTAATTATACACATTGTTTGTAAAATTATATAACCATACTGTAAATATATACATATAAGCAATTAGGCTATTATATACCTATAACTGTAAATATATAAGTGAATATTGTATTTAATGCTGCTGTTGTATTATCAATTTTGTTATATTTTTAACTAGAATGGCTATTGTAATTGTCATAAATTGGTATCTGCATCTTATGCTACAAACTTGACGTTGTCCATTGCTGTGAATAGCTTAACGACAATAAAATTTATTATTATTATTATTATTATTATTATTATTACTTGGCGGAAGGTTACCGCATGATTGTATTGTGGGAAAGTAACGAGCATTTATATTGTGATTTGTGAACATGGCTACAGGTGTAGAGGGACATTATCCATGATGTGAGTTAACAGCATTGCAGTTTGTGAAACTATACGGCTATAATGAAGGAAATATTACGTTTAAAACCTTTTTCAGTGTAAGAAAACAATAATTAGTTGAAACAAAAAACAGAATTTTAATAATTTTCATCAGTGCATGGAATTTATGGAATTTACAGAGGGAAACTTATAGTAAAGTGCCAAATTTACACTGGATAAAATGACATGATTGGATTTTACACTACATTAAACGGAATTAAGAGCCCCTCCCTCTACACACACACACTTAAAAATCTATAAATACCACAGGGGATATATTCTATAATTCATCACCAATTTAGACCTAAATAAGATGTTTAAAAAAATAACAACAAAGATTTTTACTTTTTATTTTTAGGTAGGACTAGAATTTCCTATATAATTTTTATAGTAAGAAGTAAGTCGGACAAAGATTAGCGTTCTGTCGTTTTCGGTGTAAGATACTGGTGGTATAATTTCGAAATAACACTGCATTGCCAATAAGCAACAGATTATTTTTTTAAAAGATGATGTTGTCTTCCCTTAGTTACAACGTTGTTGATAGTGAAGACTTCTAAAAGGTTTCAAAAACAAAAATACTGTATTACATTACCAAAACACAATAAAATAACTACTTGTAACTTGTTCTAAGAAATTAAAAAATCGTTTTCCAACATATACAGTTTCTAACATACACTGTGACTCTTTCCCCAACCCCATGTTTATAGAGAAGAAGCTTATCATAGTACACTTCATTTCATGTTCAATAATCGATAACTAAATCTATCGATAATAATCGATAACTTCTTGCAAACTAAATATTAATTATAGTAAATATTTCAAGACAATTATGGGTATTTGTTTATCTTCATTGCAGAAAACTGGGGGGGGGGGGCAGGCCCACCGGGCCCGGCCTAGAGCCGAATCTGCAAACAAGGGTATATTTTTTAATCGTTCCTCGTCGTCGAGAAAACTAATGTCCAATAATGATACCAAGCTGCATAGTACCCTCGTTTAATCCCACAGAGGGACTTTTCGTAGCCCAATGTGCATTTTTAGTCTTATATTTAGGGAGGGACATCGCTGATAATTTTGGAACTCTTCTCTAACGATATGTGCCAAAACGTTTGTTCATAGCTGTACAAAATTTCACCTAATAATCGAAAGCTAAGCGATGGAGAAAGTAGTGGCATAGCACTTTAGTTAGAATGAATGGCACCAGGACTCGCACCTGCGGACTCCTCTTTCGTGCCGTTGCGAGGTCCGTGACCGTAACCTATGGACCACGTTGATTGTATTTTAATTGTAACAACAAATGTAAATAACATCTGGAAATTCCAGTGAATGTAATATTTATTGTATTGGAAACTCGGTAGGGTTGTAAAAAATCTCGATGTACACTGCAAAAAATAGCTGTGTTAATTCAACACAATGCGGTGTCCCAGCGTGACTACCACTTTTGTGTGTTAAATCAACACAACACACGGTGTTGATTTTGGTACTGTGAAAAAAAATATTTAGGTTGTAATGAGATTTGAACATAGGTTGCTCAGTTAGAAGTCGAGCGTCTTACCGACTTCGCTAAATCGCCAGACTGAAAAAGCCCTAGATGCAAAGTATATTTAGTGAACAACATTTGAATTAAACGACTAGACTATAGTTTAAACAGTGTATGGAATCAAATATATGTTGCTGAACCCCCAAAACAAACTAGGTTACTTGCACGACTTATCCCATGGTTTAATCACTTCCTATTTGTCCATTGAGAAACAGAATTCACATTAATTGAGAATGTTGTATTTCTATGAAAGCAAGCAAGATGGCGACAGCCAAACACTTGAGCAGCATTAATGCTTTCTTAACGTAACAACATGTGAAATGCTGCACTTGCTTTCATAGAAATTGAACATATTCTCAATAAATGGGGATTGTGATCCCTAATTGATCAATGGAAAAGTGATTAAATCATTGCATAAATCGTGAGAGTAACTTTGTTTGTGTTTGGCGTTCAGCAACACTTTTTCATCATCTATATTGTTTCAATCTAGTACTGTTTTTGTCTGACGATTTAGCGAAGTCGGTAAGACGCTAGAGTTCTAACTGAACAACCTATGTTCAAGTCTAGCTGCAACCGTAACTTTTTTTCGCAGTACTGTAATCAACACCGTTTGTTGTGGTGATTTAACACAGAGAAGTGGTAGTCACGCTGGGACACCGCGTTGTGTTGAATTACCACAACTATTTTTTACTGTGTAGACTCTAGCATATTCCTATTATAAATATTTTAGTGAAAGTTGGGAAGCGATAGGGATTGTTCATACACTGTCGCATAGTCAAACGCTATCGAGGAAACGAATGTAGCGTCTCTCCTGCCTTTTCAAGGAGATAACTCTACAGAAGCGGTGATGCATTCTGTGGGCTGTAAGCGCGTAGAGCTATATGAGTGATGAACGTGAACTAACACAGAAAGTATTGTAGGAAGAGAGTCGACCTAAGACTGTTGAAACATTGTAAAGGTTCCTTGTTAAACCCGCTATTGTTTCTGAGTGATGACAGTATTTATAATTATTGACAGAATTCGTGAATAAGCGCCCAGTAATATCTTTTACGTTATTACAAGATTTCAGTCTCAGTTTCCGTGTGATTTGCGCATATGAGCAGAAAGAGAAAGTGCTTTCTTACCGTAACCATACATACGCACACGCACAAACAATTCAAATCAAGTGATTTTTGCCTTCAACTTGATCGTTTATTTTCGCAGAATTTGTAGTATTTGAAGGGAGCAGTTAGTCATAAGTACGTAAATTTTGTTTCCATGGTGGATGAAGATGATTTATGACATTGTGACTTCTAACGCACCCTATTTTATTTGCCTGTTAGTTTTTTCCTAATGAAAAATTCACTCAAAAAGTCACTTGAGGTTCTACCAAGTCCCGCTAGAACATCTGTTTCCGCTGTAGTAGAGTGTTCTAATTAGTGTGATCGTTGTCATGTGATGCTTTGGAGCTACGTTGTCAAGGAGACGTTGTAAGAAAAAGAAAACAAAGTCATTTTGAGTTAACATAGAGAAAAGGAAACATAATAATAGATCTACTATCACAGAGAACTCTACAAAAACTAGGTGCTTTCTAGCACGCCTGCACAAACATCCAGTGGAACAGACACACTTTTCTAATTTATTTCCACGTGGTGAAGTTTTGGGTTTCTTCTCTTTTAAGAATTTTCTTCTGATGTATCTGATTTGCTTTGCTATTAACAAAGATACTACGGACTGTACTTAGTTAGTGAAGTATCTGGTAACAGTTGTGAGTAGCCTAGAGCAGTGTTTACTAAACTTATTTGAGACGCAGCCCTCTTTTGGGCAAGACTTGCGACATCTCAACATCGTAATTAACTCCATTCGAAAACTATAATTTCCTGCGAAATCGATAAATTTACTCGAAAACCCCTTGGAAATTTTTGTTTTAAGTTTCTGTGTTGTTTATGCCACATTCCAGAACACAAAATAAAAGTTTATTAATGAGGCTTGTTGTTTTAAATTTGTATACACTCTGGCACAAGCTGTGATTTGCAGAAATTGTTGAGGGAGAGGGCCATGATTGCCGGAGACAACTTTAAACTTAAAAAAGAAAAGAAAATGAGAACCCGTCATTTACATTGTATAGTTAATGAATATCATCACAATAGGTGTTATAATAGACAGTCTACACGTATTTCGTCTACTCTACTACATAGTTGCACATATATAAAAATTAAATAACAAGTAATACAACGTAGAAAATAAAGATGTTTTCCTTCCTATTAATATCCATCGAATGCATGATTTGCTTGAAACGACGGAAGATTTGTACAAAGTAAACACAGCCATTAGCACTGGAAAGCTGTCAATGAAACTGCACGAATACCTGAAAGGGTGAACGCGTGGATTGCTGCGTAGATTCCACTATCCACCAGGAAGCCTTATGATCTATCCGATTGCTATTAAATTTTTTCCTGATGCAAATCTGAACCGGACAGTGTGAAAAGTTTTACATGAAGACTCGACTACCCATCAGGTTTCTATTAGAGAAAGTATTAGGGAAACCTGAAGGTATCAAAGGGTCGTTTGAAAACGAATGACAAATATAGAATTGACGAAGCTTACCATCATCAACAATAATACTTTACTTACATGAGAAATGAAGTGACTTGAAGAGTAAAAAAAATAATAATAATAATAATAATTTAGTATATTTACTGGATTAAAACTGGAACTCGGGACTTGAAATTGATGAACACTGGAATAAGTTATTAAGGAGCTTTAAAATGAATTTTATTCTCGGTGTAAAAGTTAAATTTTTTTCATGTTTAGTTTAGAGTTCCTTTTTTTGTTATTTTTCTGTCCTTCTTTTTACTTAATTTTCGTACATCACTTATAAATTAATTTCTACAGGACAAGGCTTAATTTGGTATTACATGCTTAAATGTAGTAGAGAGGGAACCAGTGGTTGTTGTTAATTATAAATTCAGTTTGTGTAGTCGGTACGGGGTTGGTTGGCAGGGGTGCTAATCAGGAACTGCAGATAGCTGTGTCCCTAGATGTTGTGTTGTTTATGTGATTTAATATGTCTGATGAAGCCAGGTTTTTAGTTAGTTGGTGAAACTGTTACACGTTTTTACATTTATAATAAAACGTATTTCCTGTGCTCAGCTATTATTTGATTTTACTGAAACATGTGTGATTTTACAGCCGAGAAAAATAAAGTTCAGAGAATTTTTAAGCACTAGGATTCCGAGATATAATGTTGTAAAATGTAAGCTTCCGTTCTCCAAAAGTATGTAACGACAATAAATCCTCTAATGAAATATATTTCAAAGTATTGTAGAAAATCACATTTAAATGTAGATTTAGCTGGTACATATTTACCATTTCATAAGTGTAAATTAGTTACACCTGTTTGCTGTAGGTATTTTGCTTTACCTTAGAACGAGATGAGCCTATATTATTTTGAATTCCTAGCAGATGAAATAAAGTATTAAAATATTTGCCGTAAAAATATTCTGTTAGGTTAGGTTACTAATATTATTTTTATATGTAAATTTTCTGGTGCCTTAAATAGAACCTAAACAAAATGTTCTTCTTATCACTTAAGCTTGGACACGTGTAGCTTATTTAAATCATGATCCAGTAACTTGGAGCTATTCTATCAGATGGTTTATATTTCATTTTAGTATTCTTTGATGTGAACATTAGTTTAGCTACATGGATCTGTAGATATAAGTTTCAGTGTGCAGAAATTGCAATTCTATTTGACAGTCAGTTTCTTAGCCTACTATTACCGACTTCTTAGACTAATAAAAGCTGAAAGTCATCGAATACTTTATGCTGCTTAACTGATAAACTTTAGAAACGTTTATTTCTAACCACTTTGTTTTTGCATTTCAGCCATGCAGTTCGAGTGGAACAGATCCCGAGGACGACATAGATCAGCTTATAAAGAAATTAAGCTACGATGAAATTAATTTATCTATAGAAATTGTTAAACGTTTACTTCACACCGATGGAAATGAAAGGTGTGAAGGTGTAAAGAAAGAAAACAATGTGGAGAAAAAACTAGAGAAGGAATCCAAAAGTATAAGAACTGACTTAGGGGAGTGTTTAGGGTCCAGAAGCCCCCTTCCCAGGTGCGTTGATCCGAACAGTATTTATTTGTTATCTTCATATAAATACAGTTTCCTTTCAGTTTTCTTCTATGGTTTCTTTTTATTCGTATATTTGAAAAATGTTATCATTTCATGGTCTAATTAGAAAACAGATTTGTTTTGTGGTCTCTTTGTAACAATATAGGATTCAGCGGTTGCAAACTTCAGATTTGTGCTAACATTAGTATTATTTTAGGCAAAACTTTGTGCATTTTACGTAACATAGACAGTCAGTGTCTCCTAAATAATCGGTAACACCCCCTCCCCTTTCGTCCCAAACCAACAGCCCGAAGATTCTGAAATTTTGTACCTTAAACAACTGATTTGAAATTTTAGAAACAATTATTTACAAGTTTAGACATGGTATGATAGATGTGTTATCTTTTTATTATCCTAATTTTTATATATGTAAGTAGGTCATGGGAAATTAACATTGTGCAAGTTTGTGCCTTTGGAAACAATTCACCTGTACAGTATGAACCCCGAAACTCAGGGTCACGGACCCCTTTTGTTGTGAAAATGTAAACAAAGCCTACTTCAGAATGCTATAGCTTTTTGAAGCTGCATTATACCAGGTTTGTGTTTACATATAGTGATAGTACTGTATTAGCTGATGATGACTATTCAAAAATTCTAATGAGACATTGTTGCCTTCCATTATTGAGTGACAACAGGAAAGGAACTAAAACACCTTTTGTATGTTTTAACGTATATTTTCTCAACTAAGCATCTACAGAGCAAAATACATTATCGTGAAATTTTAAGTTTATGGTGCATCTAAACTTTGTGATATCTTGAAATTTAAAGATGTCCGAAATTTGCGATTTTTATTGGCCATTATCTCGAATCAGCATCACAGTGGGGAAGATGTGATTGTACCTTATTGTAGCTGGAGATGTCTGGAAATGTTAGGAAAAGAGAAAACGGTGGGGTCTTCTCTATTTTTCAAGGAGAAAGCATTCTTAACATGTTATATTTCATTACTTTGGGGCCAGTCCATCTGAAATCTTTCAGCGTGGTTGCTCGACCCCTTCTTAAATTTATATCCAAAAGTCTCGCTCCTATCCGCTCTATCCACTTTCTCTCCTACCATGTGAAAACGCTTTTGTCAAACGTAACCGCGTTTCTTTTGAATGGTAAACTTCCTGTACACCTGTCTTGGTATTCGAACATGTAAATTCCTTTTTCCTTCATTTTCTATCATCTTATGTATATAAAAT
>JAGDQP010022521.1:6671-23178 GCA_022664845.1 Lepisma saccharinum
TAGGTACTTTTCCTAGAAATAAATTATCCAGATTGAAAGTAAATACAGTTTGCGGTATGGTATGAACACTGTTTCTACAGTATCCCGAAGCATATATCGATTTAATTGAAGAGACACATCAGCAGATATTTCCATACGACGTGCATACAGTATGACTTCCTCCAAATGAATTTTGAAATCAGATTGTTGAGCCGCCATAAGACTAAATACATCTTTACTACGACTGAGCTTCATTCACAGGTTAACTTTATTGGAAACAATACGATGAAGGATTGTATCAGTGGAGAAACGACCTAACATTTCAATAGATGCGCTACTTGTAATCATTACACTATGTTTTTGAAATCCAACATTGGCATTCGTTAACGTATTAAACTGTTCCGCCGTATACTTATACCACAAAGCCGTTTTCAACTGAGTATTGGTTGTATCTTTCCCATAGTTGAAACATTTTTCAAAATAGGAACGGTAGGGATAGGTTCCATTCGAAGCCGAATTTATTTTATAATGCAAGTAAACATCGACTTGTGAAAAGGTTAAATGTAGGAAATTATTCACAGATCCAACAATATCAGCTACAACGGGTGGTGGTCCTGCTGCAGCTACATGTAAATTATCCCCATTTCACCTTAGTACTTTACATTTGACATACAGGTAAAGGTGCGAAGGATGAATATACTCTGAAGTGTCTCCAGGAATAACAAATTCAATGGTCCTTCGGATGTGAGTGTTGAAATAGGCCGATAGTCAACCATACGTGAGGTTTCTGTAGCAGTTTGTGTCATGGGTACAGATACCATATATAATTCATTGATACGACACCATTTACTAAGGTCTAAGAAACGACATGTTAACTAAAATATCTCTCGGTTTAGTACTAGTACGTTTACGACGCTTTGCAGGTGGTCCAACACGTGCAGGAGCTCTTCGTTTGCGTGCGCGTCGTCTACCGCTACGGGTAAGCAACTGATTTTTTTTTTCCGCTTTTGTCTATAAAGCTGACCCTGCTTCGCGTAAGCGTGCCTCTACGGATTTTTTACAGGTCGGCTTTCTAACATATCCCCAGCAACTAGAATTCCTGTTTGTAACGCTTGTCACCCAACGGCTTTGGTACCTTGTTTAATAAATGGAATTGCAAATCGAAAAAAGACCACGAAATAAACTTCCGATTCAATGGGCGCGTTGATAGACGGTCCCCGCAAAATACGGAATCCCGTGTCCACGATGTACTGCTTCTTTCATTGCGTTAGACGCGTAAAGTGAATGTCGCCGCCAATGTTCCAGATGCGAGAGGCAAATTACGTCCTAAATGATCCTTTAGTATGATTTCAATTGTATCGTAACTTAATTTAGATAGTGGAAACTAGTGGGTGTTTTGTAATGTAATAGTTTGCACTTTTCCATGATTTGTATCCGTCATGACCGCAATTCGAATTAATGGTGCTTTTGTATCACCTACATACTGTGACTGAATGAAATCCGTGTATACAAACATTTGTTGTAAGTACCCAATACCTAGGTAAGGTTTTTGTATTGCTCCAAGGTTTAAAATGTTAATGCTAGCTTCAAATCCCAATTGCAATGCTAACAGGAGACGGAAACAAATATCTTGAATATTATCGATGGATTTGATTTGAACTGTATTGGAATAGGTAAATTCTATCCATGGTGTAATTTTATTGAGTTCATCCAGTAATTGTTGGACGGTCGCATAATATCCCGAAGTAATACGATGTTTTAGTTTGTTCCGTCCCTTAGATCAGACCAAAAGTTATTTTCTCCATCAGGAACATTTTGACACGTGAGTATAATATGAATTTCACTAAGTCCAACCCTCCATGAACGATCATTAAATTCAATACGATGATTGAGAATATTACGAAAATGTGCAGGTATACGTTTGTGTACTTGCATTTAAAATTAGAGTAATGTAAAAATTATCATCAGTATTTTCTGAAATCATCCTCTCTGTTTAAAATGAAGTGTAATGGTTGACGTTCCAAATTGAAATGGCAATTCTTGTCCTCGTTCATCTTTTAAGTCTATCTGTAAAGTATCAAAATAGGGTTTTCCCACTTTCATATACTGTGACCGTTCAAACATATATTATTTGATTTCACCGTACTGATACTCGTGCACACTTATTTTACGAAGTTGTTTTCCAATATTAGGTTGAGTCTTGACTACATGAAGACAAACATTAATTTCGGATGGGATATTATTTAAATTGCATGGAAATGGTGCATGAATGGTTACGATCAATGATCGTTTACGCCGGTTGTGGAAAATAGTGAATTCTATGATTTTCTATGTTTGAATCATTATTAAACCCAAACAAATTTTGTAATCCGGGTGTCATTCCAATTACATAATGTTGTTCTCAATATCGTCTGTATTTAATATAGACACGATCACGTGTGTAATCAATGTAACATACGAGGATCATCGATGCCTGTTGCATCATCTTCATCCTCGAAATCGGGATCATCACCTACAAGATCGTCACCAGCAGCAGTAAGTCGTGATTCTAATTCTTTATTCATTTAAGTTACTTTAAGAGAATCCTGAAGTATGATTCGTAACCGTTCTTGTTTTGCTTCTTGTAGTACTTGTTCCTTTTCTTGAGCCTCAAGCATTTGTGGAATACTTTCCAGCAATGTAGATACGGAATCAGAATTCCCAGTTGGAAACTTAATATCATATTGTGTTTTCTTTTGCCTTCAGTTTCGATAATAATTTCTTGCTCCTGCTTAATATTATAAAGCTCCACGGAATATTAATTCCCATTAACCCTACCACCTAATTTCTTGTTAAATGTCTTGGTTGAACAAGCTTGATTGTATATGACGCAGTAGTATTATAAAATACATGTAAGTTAGCATTCGACAGTAATGTTACAAGAATTCATTAGCACGCTCGGATGAGGTCATCATGCTGTCTGAACAGTTTCTCGTCGTACTCAGCTATTCATACTTCGAGGATATCCTAACCATTTAACGGACACCCATCCTTTTCATCGTTTTAACACTTTTTCAATAAGGTACGTTTTCTTTTTACTTGTAATAATTTTTTGAAGTTCCTGATTGTAAAAATTTCCCTTGATGGGATCACCATTCCAATCATTGATTATATATATGACAGCATTACTTTTAATACATTTGTCAGCAATAAAAATTTCATGTGACCATTTCGGTAAGTATCCCATTTCCAATTTATGTTTATATTTACTTACACGAACATAGTCTCCGTATTGTAATTTACATTTGGGTTTAGTTTTGGATTTATTTTTGTCTAGGTTTTAAAAGACTTGGTTTACGTTTGCATCCGTGACATCGCGAGGTGCTAGCTTATTTGCGGAATGCGGACTATGATTATAACAGTATATGAGTTCGTGTGATACGTGAATGTCCCAGTATGTATTTTCTGCTGTAAAGTGCTTGTATGTTTTTCCTTCAACGTGCAAATAAATCGTTCCACAAGTGCTGCTTTTATTTGCGAATAAACACTATAATGATTGACACCATACTTTTCAAATATACGTTTGACGTGTTGGTTATAAATTTCCGTTCCGAAATCCGTTTGACAATGTGCTAATGGCAATATCAACGAATTTAAAATTTTCTTAATGGTTTCAGCTACAACAGTACCCGTTTTATTTTTCACAGGAAAACATGTTGCATACCGTGAAAAATATCAATTGAACGTAAAATGTATTTGTACCATCATTATATTTCACACATTTTTTATATCTGCTAAATCCAATTTGTAGTAATTCATTTGAACTACTCACAGAATATCGTTTCCGCGGAAACATTTTACGTACGGGAGCATGTAATATGTATGTATATTGTGATGCTTACCACTTTTGAACTTTTAGTTTTGATGCTGCTCTTTTTTGTTGTAATTTTCTAATACTTCCCAGAGAAACTGGATCCGAATACGTATAGTACAATTTTGATAACGACATGTTTACATTTTATAAAATCTAAAATTTCTTAAAATGGTGCTGGTATTACGTTTCTTGGGTTTTGGTTTTTATACTTTTGGCTTTTTCTTTTTAGTAGTTTACAAAGAGGTAAGGGTTTTTTAAACAAAGATGCACCTGAACCAAACTGAAAATTAATTCATTCTTTTGGAATAGTAATTCCTGCAATAATTGCTTGAATGTTTGTATGCCAATTGGATTTCGTGAGTTTCGTTTTCTTACCACTTCATTTACAAAATCAATAATATTAGATCCTGGGAGAACAGTATTATCAATGGTTACCAGACCGGATGGATCCCAACTGATACAATTGGATGCTTGCACTAGATTTAATAAGACTCCTGTTTTTCAACTGAGTGTTTAGAAACTGAATCTGAAATAAATTGAAATAATGGATTGTAGAAGAATTTTTGCACCACGAGAGGTAGTGCAATGGATTGATTTATTGGTGTAATATGACCCAAGTACGTTTGCAATGCCTGTTGGTACATTTTGCATTTTTCCTGTGGTGTTATATTCGTACGTGTTAATACATTTTACATTTTTTATCTAATCGAGTTTGGCATGAGTCCTGGGATTTTACTGATGATGCCAGTTGTGCTGTTGCTTACTCCGGTATTAGAATCATTGTTTTAAAATTGAGAAGTCGCCATGTTACCGATTGAAAATACTTCCTTCCACTGCACTTAGTATTTGTCCCTGCAATTAAGGTGAAAATGCTTCTCCTTTTTGTAATCATATTTTTTGTATACGTTTAATACTGGACTTTGCAAGAGACAATGCACGCAACGTCCTTTTATGTCGACGTAATCTCGCTTTCTGATGTGGACTCTATGGAATGTTCCCATTTATGGTATTTTTGCTACTTGTGCAATGGTTCCTGAAACTTTTTGTAACAACCGTTTTCGTTGCTTACCCTTGTATCTGCAAAGAGCACGGAGGTCATTTTTGTAATGCTTTAAGCTCGACATCCTGACGTCAAGTGAGCGTTATCTGATTATTCAGATCTTTTAGAGGCGCATAGATATGCATGGTTTCATCTGGAAAAATATTTATTCGAATTCGTAGTGCCTCAGGGATATTTGCGTTAAAATCAAATAAGAGATAACTATGTGGAATTACTGTCGCTTGATCAAATACGCCAACCAGTCCTTTACTATCACGTGGAAAAATTTATCTTGCTAGGTACTCGATTTTTAGTTTATCACCAGGGTTCTTAAAAACTATAAGATAATTACTATTTAATGAAATGTTTTGGAATGCTTGCATTTGGAAATAAATTTTGAACAATGAAGATGACAGTTAAGCTTTTGTGGTGACTATATTTTGTGAACAGTTTACTTACATCTGCGTTTGTTTCAGTCATTATATCGTCTAAAATAAGAAGTGAATTCGTTTGAATTTCAAATGTTTCCATATTGGCAATACCTTGATAAAAATCTAACGTTTTCAGCAGTAAGGTATGAATGATTTCCTTGAATTTAGTTATAAACATATGTTCTTTAAATTGTAACATTTTGAAGGGCCACAGACCATGATGGTGCACGGGTGTTCAAACGGCAACATTTTTGCAATCCAGATTTTTATTTTTATATTGGCAACTTGCACTACTACAATTTTTTGTAGTTCTCTGTACCCATGGGGTAAGGTTTTGTAGTCAGTGGTTGTAATGTCTTCAATAATTCTTCGCCGTCTACTGGTGGTCGCCTTATCGGTGCTGGTTTCAGGTTTACACACAATCACAAATCCAGGTTTTCTCCGAATATTATTAGAAGAAAGAATAATTTTGTTTTAGGTTTTTCTGTGATCAAGTCATAGAAATGGTCAAGAGTGATTTTGGATTTATTTGGGTAGTTTAGGGTGATACTTCTAATTATCAAAATATATTTGACTTTACCTCTTGTATGCGATACGCATAATTCTTTGGCCCTAAAGCAATAAACAAGTTCATATAACACCCATCAGGGATTTCATTCGATAAATCTCCAAGGTACATACCAGTTTCCAAAGGCGACTTCCCGTTGTTATTGTGGGTATACATGATGGAATCCGTATCCGCATACAGAAGTTTATCATATCCTACGGTGTCCATCAATTCATACAAACATAGACGTGCCCATGATGTAATAAACGCTGCCAAGAAACGACAATGGTTTGTTCTCCTTTTCTTTGTCTTTATATCTCACAATTAAACTATTTGTCCTACTGGTGTTTCTGTCCAAAATTCATAATTTGGATTAAGTATAATGTTAAAAAATGATGCAGTACCCTCAACAATTTTACTTTCAAGTAGGTCTGTGTGCTGTCCCCACTTGCCATAAGGGAATTCACAAACAATTTAGCAGTGTAACGCTGCCCCTGGTTTTTCAATCTTGTCATACTTTATTTCAATGTTTTCATGTTTTCCAGTCTTTTATGTACTGTTGTTTTTGTTCTTCTGTTTTACACTCGGCAGGAAATCTACTGGCTTCTTGCTTCATTGTGAGGACACTTCCCACGTACTTTTGAAATAATCCAGATTGAATTTTAAATTCCCACACTTCATAAATTTATTTGAATCTATAACCACGTTTCATACTTTCATAAAGTTCTGTTGTGGCAAAGAGCTCCTGAATTCCCTTCCTTTTTCTGTATGGTGGCAGTTATTATTATTGGTTTCTTCCATACATGTTCTGCATTAAACAAAAAGTAAATTTTGAAATACAGGTAAAGGTAATTTGGAAGATTGAGATTGGTTGGTGGAAGAATAGTGAAATCTACAAATCTGTGCATATTTTCCAGGTCTGGAAACTTATTCTTTTACACGCGTGGCATTCCAAATGGTAGGATTTTTCAATCCAATATCCATGGGTACAAACTTATTATTTATAAATATTTAATTTCCTTCTTTTCACCACATTTATACAAACTTCAGAAGTATTCTGTCCTTTTTCCTTTAAATGATTGCTTTGGAATCAATCCATCATAAAGATTTGCCCATTTGGTCTTAATAAACTGTTGTATGTCTTTGTTTTGCTTTACTTGTTTATCCCACTGGCATTCCCATATTTCTATGAATGTCGTATTTTTTAGACTGCGCATATATTCTGCCTTTTTCATGATACGATCATACCGTTGTTCAAGACTTTCTCCACCATCTAACGAAGTATGGCGGAGGCAAGGATAACACTGTGGATGTTCATGGAAAAACATCCATTAAATTCTGCAATAGTTACTTCTCCTGTCTTTTCATCTTTATAATAAATATCCATTTACTTTGTAGTTAAAGACTTTTTCATCTCCCCCATTAAAACTGTTTTATTTTCTCCAGTAGTATGTGCCAAATACTCTAACCATTGCAAAGCCTTACTTCTTTGCTTGTCTCGGTGCTGAAATACTAGAGGCGGCAAGATGGCAATACTATTTTCTTCCAGGTATAATGTGCGACAAACACGTATAGCCAAAATGGCAATAGTAGTACTACTTAGAAAAAACTTCATTGGTCCTCTTTTTCCTCAATTTTATTCGAAAATCTTACAAGTGCCTAAGTTAAAATCAAAACGTCATTATTACAGTAACTAATCAGCTCTTTTCCCATATTAAATTTATAGTTTGGAATTCTTACATGCATCATGCCATGCAATTAATGCTTTCTTATCATCCTCAGAATTATTTTCAATATCAAAACATTCAAGATCTGGAATAGGGCCTTCGTAGTGATTATTTTGCTTTGTATTAAACATATATGATAACTCACATTTCTTTAAATTTGGGTCAAGACCCATATTTTTTTGAAAATTTGCTTATTGTTCATATAAAGCAGCGTATCTCTAAAAATAATACGTTCATTTAAGATCATTTAAACAATTTTCTGGTCGTTGATGATACATTGTATATTTCTTCCATTAGCTTGGTCTTCAGTTAAGTTTCTCGTTGCCAGTATCATCTTAAAACCCGATCCGCTGTGTGAAAGACAGACTATTTTCTGAAATTTAGGCCTTGCAATTATTACATGCTTTCCCATCTTCTTGAATATAAAGTCTCTATTATTACCATTCTTTGAATCGCCACAATTATCACAGGGAACTTCTGTAGTTGTTTCATTCCAGCATTGATTGCAGCGATGAGATCCACAAACCAAATTCACTTCATGCTCCCTCTCCCCTTTTTCATTAGAATATAATTGTTGAGTTTCAGAATCAAATACGATCTCAAGATATCTGTCATACTCCTGTTTCTTTAGCGTTTGTACATAGCAGTCATGGCCAGGTAACGCAAATCTTTCATATAGGTAACAGTATATTTCTCCACCAATGTGCTGTTGTTTTCGCTGCAACAACGCATGTTTACAAGCCTGTGACAAGTTCCACATTCTTGAACATCGTGACATAAGGATCTATTATTTTCTTTGATGGAACTCTATGATTAACCAAACAATTCAACGAGGGAAAATCATCACATGGAAATCGACCTTTTTGTTCCTCTGTAATACCAGGCTACTCTTGACAATACGAACATTTATATTCGCATTTATGATATCTAGGGTCGTCGTCCCATTTAAACAATATGTACAATATCCTTCTACTAACAAGTATTTCCTAATAGATTGAATAACACTGTAATGATTGTTACTAAAATAGATGAACAACTGAGTTTTAGCACTAGGTTCTCTATACACTCATAATTTGTCTTGTTTCGGTTTTTCTCATAATCTACAATTTGGTAATTTGACAGTAATTGTTCTTGAAACATTTGTACTTCTCTGTTCGTACAACCCTTAATTTTTTCAATATCAACACCTGCTTTATCACACAGCTATTTAGCCTTATCAATCCACATGTTTGGATTGTAGTCCGGATTTTGATGATTTTGTCCTAACGCATGATTCACATCTGCTTTCGCCTGAGCCAAAATCAAGCTTTCGGGAAGACAATAAATATCATTTGGAACTTCAATCGTATCTTCTAAAAGAAACAACCGCCTGTCCACTAATTTATTTGCACGCTTATTAAGTAGTCCTCCTCCTACCTGACCAAATCGGTGATCAATCGAAAGGACTTTAATTCTCAATTCCCCCAAACAAATAACTCTCGTTGGAATTCAGAACATTTTCTAGCGTTTGGAAAATCACTTCAGGAGTAAGTTCATCTCTCAATTGTCAAGAAATAAAAACCGGGCTGTCGGTAGTGTAATTACTGCTATTAATCGTTAATCCGGAGTATGCATATTCTGGAATTTCTGCTAGGCAAACTCAAGTAATCTATTTACATACTGTTCTGGGTCAACAATCAGCACTTGATCAGTGTTTCCCAAGATTATTTCTCTCCCTTCAAGACCGGAAATTTTCTCTGGCTACTGGAGAAAATGGTAAAGTCTTGTGATAGTTCACTTCCACTACCACACATATTTTGTGTAGGCTTCCACGGTTTCCGAACAGAAGAAGCAACGCTATTATTTTTACTTAATTTTCTTAATGCCTCTTTTTCTATATTATTCGGTGTAACATTACCAAACAATCTCTGAATAACAGGGGGAGCATTACTTGCTTAACCTGCTTCAACAAGAATATTACGTTGTTTGTTATACGCTTAAGCTGCAGGAATTACTCTTTGACCAGTTGGAATTACTCTTTGAATGTGAACTTTGTTTTACATTTAAGGGCATACACAACTTCTCTGCTGAAGGCAGAGTACAGAGATTCACATTATCAAAATCTTCACGTCTATTTTCTTCAGATGGTTCTACTTGTCGGATTATACGATTCAATACATCACATTAAAAAATTAGAGACATCAGATCAGAGTTTGAAGCCCTTGGTGCAATACCATTATTATTTTTATTACAAGCTGAAATAGGCACCATAGGTGGTGGAAGTATAGTATTCAATGTTGCACTAACGCCACCAATTAGATCAGGTAATGGTTTATTTCCACTTTCTTCATTTTCCATTGGTGGAGTGGAGTAGGTAAGGGTAACAGTTTTCAATTTCTTCTGGCATCTACTTAATGTAACAAATCTACTGCTGTATTTATTGCACTATCATAGAACTAGTGATTTCTTCTTTCCATTGAAGGGGATGGCGAGTAATAGCAGGAAAATCAAATATTTCCACCACCCCATTTTCATCAAGTTCCCTTATTGGCACTCGCGGTAAAATGGTATCATCAAACTCATATGCAGGATATACCAATTCACTACTACAAATACTCGTACAGCCCATCATGCTGAAACTGACAATCATTTAGTGGCGGAATTACAGGCTGTTCTTCACTTCCTAATTGTTCATGCTGCTGATAATGCATAATGTTTCCATTATGATAATTTAATCAGCATTCTGTATAACTGGTAAGGTTAGCATGCTTTCTAATTCCGTCAATAAATGCTGAGCATACTCATAACCAAATAATTTAAACAAAGGAGCAGCATCTAGTCTGTCTAAATCAATTTGACGTTGATACCATTATTCATGTAATCGAAAGACAGAAATGTGCACTTTAATATTAGTCCTACACTCCTCCGTCCTATATCCCATACTTTCTCCTAGATTCCTGCATAAACCAAAGTAACAAAGTAAAACGTAATTCATTATCTCAAGTTCTCCCAGCTTTCCCTCAGTCCCACCAGACAAACACAGATATGTGAACTTTAATATTAATCCTACACACTTCCGTTCTGTATCCCATACTTTTTTCTAGATTCCTGCATAAGCCAAAGTATCAAAAAATACATAATTCATTAACTCAAGTTTTCCAAAGTTTCCCTCAGTCCCACCAGACAAATAACGCAGTGGTAACTTCACGTTAAGTCCTGGTAGCCTCCCGTTGCTATATTTCTTCCATTTCTCAAAATCCTACCTTATTCAAAATAAACTAATATAAGTAACTCATTCAATAAAATTTTCCAAGAATTCCCTCAGTCCCATCAGACAAATACGGAAGTAGTAACTTACCGCTAGGTACTGGCGCACTTCTTTACGTACTAAGTCTACAGGCACAGTTAATAAAAATATTTTAGTCATGCATAAATACCAAATGTAACTGTAATTTTCTCAACATCAGCTTCAAATAATTAAGGTTTTAAATTTTCATATCATCACGACTCTATTTTAAATAAAAACAAGAATGAATCATTTTATTTAACGTTACAAGATTTGAGCACACCAAAAACCATTGCCAACTAAAAACTAAAAATGCAAAAGTAATTTTCTTAAAAAGAACTCAAGAAAATTAGTTACGATTGCAAAATTTAAAAACATTCTGTTTTGCTATTTCCTTGTTGTGAAATCCTTTTACATAAACCTGTTCGTCCTTTTCTTTTTAAATAATTAAATGTGTATCTTTTCTTATTACTTACCATAAAAACTATCTCCTTATATCGCACAAAACAAATACAGATCACGCCAATATTCGAATAACAAGTGTTCACTAATGATAAAAAGCGAATACTAATCACAACTGCAGCATCAACCCCAACTCGCTGAAACCAATTTCCCCTTTCTTTCTTTCTTTCCTTCTTTTTAATTTTATCACCTTTCTTCAGGCAGTTTAACGATTTCTGTGTTCTCATTACCGTGTGTGGTCGTTCTCGTGTGAAAGGAGTGGTGCAAGCGAAGGAAGTTTTTCGAATTATTTCTTGGTGCCTACAGGCATGTGGTATGAATTTGTGTGTTGTCTTCGTCTTTTCGTTAACGGAGGAGGTGAAAAGGGAAGGATTATAGGTATGAATTTGTGCCTTGTAAAATAATTAGCGACCTATCAATCCCCGTACTAGATTTCGTAAAGCACAGCAAAGGGGCTGTAGCAGGGGGCGTGGTAGTTGTCAATCCCCGTAATAAGATTTTCCGGGACTTCTACTAAGTTGACCCCCATAGAAATTAAATGTCGCCTATCTTTGTGAAGAACTGAGCACAAACAAGACTTTCTACGGCACAATTCAGCACAAACAACAGAAACAATTGACGCAATGTCGGTTTCGAAACACAAATTAATCTAGATTTCGAGCATGAAGCTGAACCCCCACCCGAAATAAAATGAATATCTCATATCTTTGCAACGAAATAAATACAATCGAAACTTTCTACTGAAAAATCCGGCACAAACAAAGCACAAACGATTGTCACAAGTATCATTTTGAAATATAAATTTTCGGAATGATAAACTGTAAAGTTACGCCACAAAAAATTGAATGTCACATAATTTTCCGACGAAATGAGAGCAAACGAAACTTCCAATTGAACAATCCAGCATTACGATTGGCACAACTTTCATTTCGAATTTTAAATTCTCGGCGAATTTGAGTGTGAAGCTGTCCCCCACAAATTGAATGTCACATAATTTTGCTTCGAACTGAGCACAAAAAAAAAACTTTTCGTTCCACAATCCTGCACAAATAAATCACAAACGATTGCATTAGTTTTGGTCGATTTTGCGGCCCTTGCGGGGCAGCTTCGAATATGGCGTGCAATCCAAAATTGAATGTCACATAATTTTACCACGAACTGAAAACATATGAAACTTTCTACGGAACAATCCAGCATAAACGAAGCACAAACGATTGGCACCAGTTTCATTTCAAAATTAAAATTTTCGGGTAAATTGAGTATGATACGGACCCTCACAAATTTGAATGTCACATAATTTTGCGACGAATTGAACACAAACTAAACTTATTGGTGCACAATCCGGCACAAATGATTGCAATAGTTTTGGTCGGTTTTTCCCGTCCTTGCGTTTCAGGTTTCACAAATGCCCAAAATTGAATGTCACATAATTTTGCGACAATTTGAGAACGAACGAAACTTTTTGTTGCACAATCGGTCACAAACGATTGCGCTAAAATTTTACGGTTTTGCGGCTCTTTCGTTGGCCAGTTTCACATATGAGGTGCCCACCGCATAATTTTGAAACAAATAGAGAATATACGAACTTTCTACGACAAAATCCAGCACAAACGATTGGCAAAAGTTTCATTCGGAAAATCAATTTTTTGGCGAAATTGAGTGTGAAGCTGATCCCCCCAAATTGAATGTCGCATAATTTTACAACGAACTGAACACAAACGAAACTTTTTGTTGCACATTCCGGCACAAACGAAGCACATACAATTGCACTAGTATTGGTCGGTTTTTCGTCCTTGGGGTACCAGGTTCACACATGACCAAAATTGAATGAGACATAATTTTGCGACGAATTAAGCACAAAGAAAACTTTGTACTTAACAATCCAGTACAAACGATTGGCACAAGTTTCATTTCCAAATTCAAATTTTCGGCGAATTTGACTGTGAATTTCTGCCCCTCCAAAAATTAAATGTCTCTTAATTTTACGACGAATTGAGCACAAATGAAACTTTTTGTGGCACAATCCGACACAAATGAAGCTCAAACGATTGTACTCGTTTCGGTCGTAGGTGTCGTCCTTGTAAGTTCACGGAGGCGCCGCGCATGGTTAGCTCCCACAATTATGAGTTCTGGAGCAAAAATTGCTTTAATCGCTTGATCGCGTTTGATCGCCAACAAGTCGCGTTTGATCGTGTTTACAATTAGAAATAAAACGAAAAATTACTAGGGGCTAACATGGCACCAGTCCCCCCAACAATGAATTTCCTTCTGAAAACATAGCAAAAGATAGACAATCGTTTGATCGTGTTTGGTCGCCAGTCACTTTCGTTTGATCGCGTTTTGTTATTAGAAAATTTCCTGGGCCACAAAACAGAATTTCCCTGCCGGATCCTGTATAATGGGTCAGTAAACACTGCAAATGATATATCATCGTTCTATAGGTTTTGATAGTGAGTTTCCTTTGATGTCATTTCATTGTTACAAATAATTTTGGTCTTGATTCGTATATCGTTTTTAAATTAAAGGTCCAAAGTTTTGTGATCTGGTGGGAGCATATTGATTTCGGTTGTTCGGATTCCGCTTAAAGTGTAAATCACATTCTTAAACCGATTCCTTCTGATGTAAGACAGTGGTGAACCATTATCAGTTCAACTTTCCCTGGAATCTTCGACTTATATATTTGTCTTCTGGTCAATAACCATCAAGATGATATTCTAAACAATTCTAGGAAAGTAGTGCTATTATTTAGGACTATTTATTTGTTTACGTTTTATTATAGTTCTAAAAGTAGCATCTGGAAATTTATATTTAAAAAATCATGTATCACTCCTGAACACTAGCCTTGAATTTACGACAAGGTCTTTCTTCTCCAGCAATCGTGCCGAGATCAAAACAAGCACGCCGCTGCAAAATATCACAAATTGTATTGTGTTTTTGCTATCTTTTGATATGCTGCCTGTTAACCAATTGCCCGGCTTTTGTTTATTTTATTGTACTAATTCTTTTTCTGGTTTGTTGTTAAGGATCTGTTTCGGTTAGAACAATCCACTCTGTGTCCTACTTGTTTACTTACATAAATAGATTGCAGGAAATTTTGTCTGGAAGTAGACTTGGGGTAAGGAGAGCCCACATTAAAACGATGTCTCTATGCAAATCGCGTGCCCTTGGTCACTAGTTTCATTACATTTCCTAATGTGTATAGATATAAAAGTTGTTTTTCTTTAAAATATGTAAAAGTAACCAGGTCAGGATTCGATACCGATACCTACCTGATAGCTTCCCGACACATTAACCGATAGACCAAGCTAGGAATTTCAGAACAAACGCTTGTCATTCTTACTTTGGGCTGATTTTCATAAAAGCTTGTGATGCCTGCGATTTGGTTGAATAGCCAATTGAAAAACGTGTTACAGGCAATAAAACACACCTTGTTGCCATGAGTTTCCCTTTGACGCTAGTAAAAGTAGTAAATATCTTTCAATGACATTTGGGTGTTAACTACATAGATGTGATAGAATGACCAACATTTTATGAAGTAACCCGAGACATATCGTGTTCAAAGCAATATATGTATATCGCGTTCAGCCGTTCTCCACTCCACCCGCCTTTCTTTCAACATATGTCGGTCTGATGCTACTTTTATCCACATAGCTCCTGAAAAACGCTTGATTTCATCTACCCAACTTGCATTTGGACGTCATCTCGGTCGTTTCTTTTCTCTAGGAACCCGATGTAGTACACTTGTCGCCCATCTTCCATCTGTTCGTCTAGCTATCTGACCAGCCCATCTCCACTTCATCTTCTTCGTAGACTTGATTATATCTTCTACGTTTGTTTGTGCGCGAATCCATAAAAATGTCTTCCTGTCACTCCTAGCATGAATCTCTCCATTACTCTTTGTGTGACTCTAAATCTTTGATTCGTTTGGGCATTCATTGTCCAAGTTTCACAGTCGTACATCATTACAGGTAAGACACATTGATTACAAATTTTACTTTTGAGACATATTAGTAGTTTGCTTTTGAAAATAAAGTGTAGTCTTCCAAACGAACTCCACGCCATTTTACATCTTATTTCATCAGTCAACTTGGCATTCGATGTTTTTAGCTGGCATAGGTATACATGTTCATCAACTATGCCTATTGGCTCTCTGTTAATCTTTATTTTCTTCTTCGCAGCACGTTGATTGTACATTACTTTTGTTTAACTTTAATTCATTTTAAGGCCTAATTTCAACTCTCATTACTGAGTTTGTAGTTTTTCTGCACTTGAAGCAAACAGAACTATATCATCAATGAACCGTAGGTGATGAACATATTCGTCAATGATCTTTATTCCAACCTCATCCCAGTTTAAATTTTGGAGCACTCTCTCCAAACCAGCTGAAAACAGTTTTGGAGAAATTGAATCTACGTGCCTTACTACATTTCCAACTTGAAACTTTTCACTTTTTTGATGGAGTATAATCACAGATGTGGCAGTCGACTAAAAGTTTCGCAGTACCTTGCTGTATGCACTTTCGATGTCTTGACGTTCAAGTGATTTAAGTACTGCTCCCAAAGAGATCAAATCGAAAGCTTTTTCAAAAGCTATGAATCCCAAACATAGTGGAAGTTCATATTCATTAGTCCTTTCCATAACCTCATTCAATGTTTGTATGTGGTCTATTGTGCTAAATGACTTGAAATCCGGGGTAATATCTAAATCTCTCATTCAATACTATTAAAAATGATTTTGGTGAACATTTTGTATAAAACTGACAGCAGACTAATTGGTCTATAGTTTTCAACGCGTTATTTGTACACTTTCTTGTACAAAACGATTACATTATTCCAACTTGACGGTATTTCTCTCTTCCTCAGGCACATCGAGAATAATTTAGCAAGTTCCTATTTCATCTCCCTATTTAAACATCTCTGCTGTGAGTCCATCTTCTCCTCGTGATTTTCCGTACTTCATCCCTCGAAGAACTTTATCCACTTCTTTCATTACGTCTGGGACATCTACATATTTTTTTTTCTAAATCTTCACTTCGTAGTTCTTCTTCGGAGTAGTACAATTCTCTGTAGAAATGTTGACATATTTTTATAATCTCTTCCTTATTTGGTGTTACGATCCCGTCTGGTCTCTTGACTAGAATTATTTGCTTTTTTCCTATCATGAGCTGCTGTTTGGTTTTCTTCAGGCTCTTGTTTTTCTCGATT
>JAGDQP010022522.1:1356-30307 GCA_022664845.1 Lepisma saccharinum
AACTAGGTCATTATGAGCTTTTCTCATAATCATATAAGTAGGTTAAATCAAGTGATAGTGGATGAGCAATGATGGTGAAGTACAATGCATATCACAACACTAGAGACATGAAGTCCTGTTAGTAAGATGAATATGGTACGATAGTGAGAGTGAACCAATATGATAGGTTGGGATGATGGGTGTTAGACTGCTGTTTCCAGTGGGCTAATGTGGAAATGTACGTAAGGGCCAGAATAGGTAGCATGAAAATTGAGATGGAAGATTGTTCGAGCTGCATATTGGATTTGAGAGAGGACATGTGGTCGTTATAAGGGATATAGGTTCTGAAGAGTGATCGTAAAAAAGGTAAGAAGCTGTTCGATGGTAATGGGTTGGGTTGGTGAAACTGGAGGTGAATTGGGTTGTTGCTCTGTTGGTCGCATTGGTACTATGAATTCAGGTTTAATGGATTCTCCTGTCGGTCTGCCTTTACATTTGTAACTGAACGTTGGGTGCTGTTCTCCACAGGTATTGTATTTTGGTGGTCTTCGTAAATTTGAACAGTCTCTAGTCTGATGTGGTCCAGTACAATATCCACATGTGCTTTCATTTGGGCAGTTGATGATGTGATGAGCATTGTAGAGTTGGCAGCGTTCACAGCGAAGTGACAGTGGTGGTGGTGATCTCGACGGTTCGACTCTGTACCGTCTCCTGTAAATATATGCGCCATTAGATAGAAGATTATTGATAGTCTGCTGATGATGCGTGAGAACTCGAACCATGTAGCTAGGTGTGCCCAAAGATGTTTTAATACGGATGTATTTGACGATTGTGTGGCCTTCCAGTTGCAGTTCTTCTTCAGCTTCTTGATCAGTGATATCCAGGTTTACCCCTCTGATGACAACTGACAGTGTTGGTAATTTCCGTGGTGGTGGTGGTTGTCTCAATGGCTTACTATCGAGTCGTGTCATGGTAGCTGCTTTTCCAAAAATCTCGAAACTGTATTTGTTCCTGATAGTAGTGGCGAAGTTAGAACCCTGAGTTTAAATAATAGTTCCGTTTCGAGTAGGAATGAATCTGGTGATTTTGTCTCGAGAGGTGTATTTGAGGCATTGGTTAAGAAGTTGTTTCAGGTTGTTATATTTAGAGTCGAAGTTCGATAACAGGAAGGAATATATCTTCGTAGCTGTTGATGAGAATTCTTCATTGTTGCCTATGTCCATAGAACCGTCCGATTCTGAGGAACTAATGGTGTGCGTCCTTTTGTTAGGCGGTAACTATTGCGATGATTGTCCAGATCTGCTAGCTGATGGAGAGCGTGAGCGTACAGATGATGAGCCGGTAGCTGTTTCTAAGTAACTTCGCTGCTTAGGAATGGTGCCTGTTAGTGAATATGACGGTGGATCGTTGTAAGGTGGCGGTCCATGTATGACAGGTGGTAGATTTGGATGACGTCCAGAAGCTCCAAGTCGTTTCTTCTCTTTCATGATATGATACACACGTGATGAGGATTAGAATGATCACCGATGAAATGGAATGAATAGTCTTGTCTGTCAGTAATGATCAATCTGTTCAATGACTACTATCTCTAACTCGTACCCTCCGACACTGAGAAATGCCGTACGCCCTAGAGTGGCTGTATGCTTACTAATCTCTCCTGTGCTTCTGCTACACGGGGTCCTCGTTTGTAAGCTAACAAATCCACAGCTAGACTAGGTTAAAGTCAACCAAATCTGATTATATTAGCTCTGCTAACAAAGCGTTTGAATCGAAACACCAGTTTGGCAATCCTTGAACTTTACCAGCATAGAGTATTTGCATTCATGAGTACATTATTTGATTGCGATAGATGTCTTTTAACCCAAGTGTAAGGACATACAGTATCCCAAAATACATTAAGATATGACTTCTTAACAACATTAAGCTTTCTACGTATTGTGTTAAACGAGAAACAAACAATTAATCATAATAATTGTATTTGCGTATACGGCTCTATGATAAAATTATGCTGCCATCTGTTGACAACCGCGTAAACTGCTTCGTACGAAGCAATGATGTGAAATACATAAAACAACAATAAATCTTTTTTCTTTTCATTTTCTAACTGAACGCACAGTATACAATTCAAATCAATTTAAATTAAGAATAGCTTAAAAGTTATAATTCCTTTGTTTAATCAATAAATAACCGTTATACACATTATGAGCACTATGGCTTGTCATAGAGCCATATCATTTTGAACATGAAAACGACACAATAAAACATTGAAAATATAAAAAAAATCCCTTTCGGTAGGCCTACAGGCTGAGGTAGATCTCGAAGTTTTATTTTATTTTCAAAATTCAAATCTCGCCTTATATGAGAGCTATCGAGAAACTATTTATTGATTTGTAGATTATTCATCAAGAGCTGTTCAACGATACCACACAAGACGTATATATATATACTCGCTTTGTTTCGCTGGGAGCCAGGGTTCGCCCCCCAACTTCAGTGCTTTTGAGAGGATGCGCCTCCTTTATCTTAACCAAAATAAGTTGATGAGTTTTTGAAAGTTTTCTTAAATTGTCGTGACCTACTTGTGATGGAACAACTTCAAGTAAAATTTCATTTATCCAACTCAAATGGTGTGCAAAATGGGATTTTGGGTGGTCATTTTGGATCCAATATGGCGACTTTTCCCAAATGTTGTGATATTTCCCTAAACTACTCGTCATAATGCACCTTTATGCCAAATTTCGTATCTCTAGTTCAAACGGTGTGGAAAATGGATTTTTAGGTCCGCCATTTTGGATCCAAGATGGCGTCTTTGGATACATCATGTAATATTTTAGTAACATACAAATGATAATGTATAGTGTTACCAAATTTGATATTTCTAGCTGCAGCCGATTAGGCTGTGTATTCTATACAACAATAGATTCGGCGGCCATTTTGAATCCAAGATGACGACTTTTTCAACATTTCGTAATATTTTTTTGAACTACTAGTGACAATACACCTTTATGTCAAATTTCGTATCTCTCGCTCAAACGATATGGAAAATAGATTTCTTACTTCCGCCATTTTGGATCCAAGATGGCGTCTTTGAACTCATTAGGTAACATTTTCATAATCAAAAAGTGATGTTGTACCTTTATGCTAAATTTAATTTCAATAGCCCCAGCGGTTTAAGCTGTGTATTCTATACAACAATAGGTTCGGCGGCCATTTTGGATCCAAGATGGCGACCGATTTTGCTCATTAACGAACTTAACCGAGCTATTAAGCCTAGAAACAACATATAAAAATTTGGTTCAAATATCTTCAAAATTATGGCCGCTAGCGTGTTAATATATATAACATATCGTACCGATCTCAATAGGTATATTTTTCTTCGAAATCTACCTAAAAAGATGTAAAAGAGAACATTTATTCGTAAGTAGTGCGAAAGAGATGTAATGTACTTATGAATGAAAAAGAATGAAACAATTTAATCTCGGTGAAATTTGAACTCGGTAACTTCCGGCCACTTATCTAGCGCTTTGTCCACTCAGCCTGCCAGCCAACTACAAGAGTACACCTTCGAAATGGTTTCTTTCGTCTCGTCAGGTACCTGAGAATAAAATTCAAAGATTATTTGTACATATATTATTCCTAACGCACATTGGTCTGAAATCCAAAAACGTTATACAAAATAATTGCTTAGTGATAATTTAGGTTTTTTGTTTTTTACTTTAATTAGTTCAGTTATGATTCTACGTACCTTCATCTAAATCTTCCATTTTGAAAATCGAAATAAAAAAGGTTGAATATTAATAAAACTACCGTACTTTAAATGATTACGTTCTTTTTAAGGTTCACTTTCACTATACCTGAACGGCACTTTCCAAACTTACTCCCTCTTTAGTAGGCATAACAAAGCGATATATGTTTCAATAGAATTCGACACTTCAAACATTCAAGTATCAAATCTAATAACTAAAATCCCTCAAATCGATTTTTTTTTTACTTCTGACCAGCTTTTTGGGGTTGCAGATCACTATGTGACGTCTTCTGGTATATTTTTGTCACTGAGAAAAAGTTTTCAGGTTTTCTGTTGTCATTTTTAACTAAACGCAACGCTGTAAATTTCACAATATGACTTCGTCTTTCGATAACCTTTTTAGTAACAAATGGTGAGAATAAACTCATGAAGTAGCCATGATGCATTGTGAATCACTATAAAAACTTGAAATATAAACCAAACTAAAGAGATTAGAAATCGCTATTTGAAGTTTGAAGAATAAATTACATCCAAAAGCATCGGAATTCCATCTAGAAAGTGCACATTTTACACCCAAAGCGAGAACGTTTCGTTGAAAATCACTTACGCTCTAAAAGAGTGGTCTCTCTTTCCACTCTAAGAAGACTGAATATTCCGCTCTTTTGATTTGGTTTAAAAGTTCTTTCCCTTTAAAGAAAGACGGACGGAGCGGGATTATAAGGTCCTTGTATGTTAGTTACGCTAGCAATGAACCTAAAAAGGAAGACGAAATTAAGGTTGACTTCTTATGAAGCTAAATTTTATCAGATTTATGATCGTGAAAGCGATAGCAGTTCTATTCAGAGTTCAGTTCGTAAAAAAAAAAAAAAAATCAATACTCAGAAAAATTCTATTTATAAACTCTGTGTAATCGAAGGAAATGTTAGCTAGAGAAACATACAAGCTGAAGATAAGATCATAAATATTTAAAAGAATTTTATTATAGAATAAGAGACTAACGGAAATAAAAGAAAAAAGGTTTGGATTGTTTGACTTTCTACAATGAAATATGTTTCATGAATAATCCATGTGTGTGTATACACGAGTAAGATAGCTAAGTGGAGATGGGAGTGGCTTTTAAGATCTCAATGTCTGCCTCATCATTCTGCTACGCCCTTACAACATAACATATTGGAGAAATATGTTACAGCAAAGATTCCAATAGTCATAATTCACAGCAAAGAAAACACTTTTCGGTTTAGACTTGAGTATAAGAATGTGATGTTGGGGTCCTTGCTGTTAGCTACTTTCGACCCACAATGTTATATATATTAAGCGGTTCTTGCTAAACTTTCGTGTATGTGTGTGTGTATTTATGTTCATGCAAGATCGAATCGGTTACATTGAGAAAGATAATATCAGTTTAGCCACGCTTTCTGGTACAGCTACTACCATTGCTTGTTTTCAGGTATCATTCATAAAATGTACTGGGAGTTTCCTCGTTTCGATAGCAATGGGTGGATTTGGTTACACAAAGCTTGAAAAAAAAAAAAAAAAAAAGACTACCAAAGCAGCAAAGTTTACTGTGTGGTCTGTCTGAACTGTTCCTGTAAAATAAACTGGACTTCCTTTTCTTTTTCATCTACTCCTATTAAAGCTCGGGGATACGCTGGGTGAATGGCAAAACTGGAAAGGTCGATACATCGTATCTTCACATTAGCTCTCTTTGTCTAAGGTGTACTGAAGATTTGAACCAAACTCGTTAATATCAAATATTTGGTCGACCTTTTGACCGAATAACTAACAAGTAACAGATGCTTAACTAACTAACCCATATATGGGTTACGGAAGTCGCAAATTCATCACCACAGTACCAAATGTTGGCCATTGGATTCTATCCTGTGCAAAATCAAGCCAGTTTTCATCACCAACACCTACTTCTCGAAGTTCCCTTCTAATGTTGTCCTCCCAACGTCTTCTCGTTGTAGGGTTGCCAGATTTTATAAGATAAACCGGGACTATTTTTTTAAAATGCTTATAAATGAGTGATCGAAAGTAATTTGTGCATACTTTTGCTGCCATTCTTTCAATTCTATTATTCTATTTACAAAGTGCATCAACTTAAGTTATTTAAATATATATATTTGGATTTTTAAAGTAAAAAGAAATAAGTACAAAATAAAAAAAAAATCTAAGAGGTTCCAAATAAGAGATACCTGTATCTTTATGAAATTACTCATGGTAAAATTAGCAAAATACCAAAGTTAATGTTATCGATAAACTGAAACACCAAATAAAAGCAATATGTAGCTTACAAATTGCTTTGAAATGTAAACATTCTCAAATTTAAGGATTTTATATGCGTTAAAATATTTTTACAAACGATGTGCAATTACACAAACAGGACAAAATTAAAACTTACAATCTAACCCTTTGGGTTCTACAGCTAATTAATGCATGGAATCCCAAACTTTGTTATATATTTTGTTCACATACACACATACTATCTCTTATTAGGAAATCTTAAGTGTCTCTTATTAGGGTTCACCATACCGGTACTTTAGGTTCAAATTTAGGACTAAAATATTTCCTAAATTATCCCGTTATCATTTTTACCATACAGGAGACAATCTCTATTCAAATTTTAATTTCCAGTTTATTTCCCCGTTAATGACAACCAATATAAAAACTGGAGGAGGCACAAACAACAACATGTACTTTCCACTAGCCAATTAACGGTGCACTGGCTATCTACAAACAACACAATGTCGCGTGACCACATGCAGTTCTTGTCTTCTCCGTTGCTCTTGTCACATAGTGACACATGACTATGTAAATAATGAGGTATCTCTAATTAGGCTTCTACCTCTTATTTGGCGATTTTACTTTATATGTACAGGATGTCTGAAAACTCTTTCCCTGATTACAAACTTATGAGGTTATATCAAGGACAATATCTAGAGAAATTCAGCACCAGATCTTGCAACACTGCATCGATCCCTTCTGCGATTTTGGCTAAAGTATGAGCACAAATTGAAAATCTAACAGAAGTGCTGCGTGCTACCAAGGGTGCTCAGGTGGAGGGAGACTTACTGATGTGTTTTCTTCTCCACATTAAACTTAGTTAATTCTCCAACATTTTGGCACTAGTTTCACCTCTCTGTCATGTTTAGAGCAAAAATAATAAATCCAGTTTGTAATCAGGGAAATACTTTTCGGACACCGACAAACTTCCGGAGGTGAATCATCACATGAAAATAAGACGGAAGTTCCTCTCATAAATTTTTGAAATTTCCATAGGTTTGGAGATACAGCTTGCCGCAAGTGTGGAAAAATCAACTCTAGACTTTCATATTTCTAATACCACGAACAGTAGACCTGATGCGGCATGGTACCGTCAGAGACTTTAAACTTGCTCCATTTGAAAATGCGTCTTCCAAATTTGTGTGATAGATGCGGAAAATATTGCTCAAATGACACGTGCAGGTGCTCAGTTGTAGCGATTTCATTATTCTTACAACATCTGGTGAATCGTACAGTCCGTGAAGTTCTTCA
This sequence comes from Lepisma saccharinum, assembly GCA_022664845.1. Lineage (NCBI taxonomy): Eukaryota > Metazoa > Arthropoda > Insecta > Zygentoma > Lepismatidae > Lepisma > Lepisma saccharinum. The sequence goes on from JAGDQP010022522.1 coordinate 8,612, forward strand.
TTATGCAGTCTCCTCCATTCTCCAGTCATATTGTCCCGTTTGGGCCCGTATATCTTTCTCAAACACACGTAATATATGTTCATCTGCTAGGGTCGTACTGCAACTTTCGAAACCGAAAAGTATTAACGGGAGAATAAACAGTTCTGTATATTTTCAATTTCAATTTCCTTGATATTAATCTCGAGGTTAGGAGTTTCTGGATTTACAAGAGACGATTACAGCTGATACACAGGTATGTTAATCAACAGAGTGTTTTACTCTCGCTTCCTCTTAGTGCTGATTTTAAACAGTCCGGATATAATAATCGCTCAATACGTCAAGAAGTATGACTAGGTCCCGAGAAGAATTATATATGGAGAGAAAACATACAAAAATTTTAGTAGAGAAATAAATATCTATTACTTACTTTCTGCTTTACCAATGTATAGAATAAGTTTAATTCTCTAAAAAAAATGTGAAGTATGTCACATTTCGTTATGTATTATTCTAGAGAATTACCATTAACGTCGGGAATTTCAGGTCAGGATATCAAAAGCCGTTACGGAATATGCTCTCAATTTTCTTAGACTTAAAGATACACATGAATAAAAAAATATAATATTTATTTAATATAATTGAATATAATATGTCGTTGATTGTATACTGCTTGCGCGTTACTATTATTCCTGTTAACTTTATAGAACTATTTGGAATTAACTGATGAGGTATACCTTATTGATAACCCGTACTAATTTATTTAGGCGTCCTTGTCCTTATTTAAAGGAACTGTCCCGTAATTCCTCCCGTTACTCGATATCGGTGCTGAAATTTTAGCTAAGAATTATCTGAATACGTTGAGGAAGTTAAGTACGTTTCGTGCCTAAGCTAATGATACAAAATTGTATTCTGCAATGCCTCTATAACAAACTTCTAGCATTCAGAAGCTATTTATTATATTTCTTTTCTGATAGACATTATTCGCCATCAGTATGATCTCTTTTCTTTTAATATGTATATATTTATAGAGCCATTTTAGAATTCCTCCTATAAAAATGTGAGCTTAATCTTTTAAAGTATGTTCAAGTTTCTAATTGAATACTAAATTATTTACTCTTATTTTATAATATAATAAGTTACTAATGTGAACAGTTTCTTTCTAGTTAAGATTAATTTAATTACCGGTATTCTCGGTGTTTAGTTTCCATTCTGTCTTCCTATACGTTATACGGTGACGAACTATCTTGAAAACTATTTATTAAAGAAAAAATAACTTTGGAAAGATACGCTGAACACTTTACTTCTGCCTACCCAGCCGCGTCCTCCTCGAACTACCTCATGCTGGAAGGGTTGAGCAGTGAAAGAGATAACACAGTAGAGCGGAGCCCTCCTCGTTTAAATAGCAAAGCAACAACAACGGAGCCTATTCATGAGGACTCGCGCGAATCCTGAAGGCCAATCAGTTTGAACTACTCAAACAGAGAAAGGGACCTCGTGGTTTTGGATGATAAAGCAAGCCAGGAATAATAGTAACAGCGCGCTCCTCATCTTCCCATGGCTTGGAGATGCTGTAAAGAACTAAAAAAAAAAGAATGCAACAAAAAACTAGATACATCTATATCACAATTACAATACGATTAAACATACAATTTCCTATAATATACTATTTCCTTGCGCAAGGATTTTCACTCACAGACTCATACACACACACATACATATACAATGAAATATAATTAATATAGTTACTTGAAAAATATTTTATTACAATGTAATTAGTTATGATGGTATTTCCTTCATAACAAGAGATAAAATAAAAGTAATCAAGAAATGTGTGATGAGCGAGAAAAGAGTTAACGAACTGACAATAGAGTACATGCGAAGTACAGAAATAATATATTTTCTGAATTTGTTTAGTAGTACAATAATTTTCTTGTAATCGTGCTATATTGGTGTGTTCAATTATTTCAAAGAATCGCCCTATGAATTAGATTAAAACTCAAGTCCGCATTTAGCTATTTCGAAGCCTGGAGCTAACAACATCGCGTGGTACCCTCCTGACTACAGGTTGAAGTTTAGAATTCTCTTCTTTGTTCATTTTTGTGCATGCGGCATTTTTCGCAGTTAAAAGATCGCTATGAGATGAAAATTAATATAGAAATAACAATGGAAGATTTATCATCTGCTTGAATCTAAATCTTTTAGTTTTTTTTTTAACAATATATGAATCCAAGGCACGCACACAGAAAATACAAAAAAGCACAAAGAAAACATGCATTATGTTAAGATTCTGCTTCATATCTTTGTGTGAAAAAAAAAACATAGCTTCGCATGACCAACCCATATTTGTTTCACGTGCAGCCATCTGTTGTCGGAACGATACAACACAAGAAAAAATAAAAGGTATGAACATCCTACATCATTATTGAATAACAATAAATAATTTGTCTTGCAAAATCTTATTAGATGAAGACGTCAACAATGAAAGAAAGGATTATCTTAACACTCTTCTTTGTTATGCTTTTCGTTGTGTTAAGATTTAACTCTCAATAATCATCTTTGACACTACCGACCGAAAGAAAAAAAAATATATAAAAAAGGTTTTGACCTCTGATAGACCAACACCTAATATGGACACCGGCAATAACAACAGTTGACTGTCCCTGGATAACAAATGGCGGACGCATACACAGATACAAGAAAACATGTAATTATGTGATGTTGAATCCCATTATGTAATGATATATGGTATAAATACAATGGAACATATGTGCACACATAGGACATGTTTAAATTTGCATGCATAGATAAAAACAATTTCTGAATTTCTAAACTAGCCTTTTTTTTTTGTTTACTCTGCGGATAAATGATGGTACAGTACATTATTCGATACCATTAGTTGAAGTTTGCGTTTCCTGCAGGATTGTGAATAGGCAAAGGGTTTGATCTTTCAAGAATAAAAGCCTAAGTTGTAGTCCTTGTGCCAGACAAGTTGTTGGTATAAAATGGGGGGACCAGATGAAACTTTCAGCACTTGTACACTGGCATGTATAGAGCACGAAAATACGTGATAGACATTCCAAAAAGGTAGCTATCCAAGATGGCGAGCATTCAAAATAGCGGCCGACGCTATTTATTAAAATCAACATATCTCGGCTACGAATTATCCAATTTCGAACATTATTTTTTAAAATTAAAAAAAATTTTCATTAGCTACGTTTATGTTTATGAGCAATATTTTCGTAAATCTAATAATTTTTCAGTTAAATGTAAAAAAAAATCATTTTAGCCTAAAATATTTTCTTATTTAATATTTTACTTTGAAACGACTGGTTTTAGATAAACATATGTCCTTACACAAAATATAGAGTGTAATCTAGGCTTTAATTTAAAAAAAAGATCAATTAAATCCGACAAGTATAACCAGAGATATGAACAATTGTTTGAAAATTTCAGCAGTACGAGTTAGCACTATAGAGGCACTAATGCGTGTAGAAGCTACATGAAGATTAGGTATGAAACGGGGGGACCAGATAAAACTTTCAGCACCTGTACACTGGCATGCGTAGAGTACAAAAATACGTGATATACATTCAAGAAATGTAGAAATGCCACTTCTTAATAAATTTCTGAGACACTTTGACCAATATAAAGTACTTTCAGTTAGTTTTTAACGCCTATCACAGTGCATTTACTTGCTTTAACCTGTTTGTACAGTACAACAGAGAACCAAACTTTTTAAGGTCCAGATTATCGGATATTATTGCCCTTTTCCTCAAATAAAAGTATATATTAAAAGAAGCGTCTTTTGAATTTAATTTTAAGACCTTTAGGCAACTTTCGGTCAGACAGGATGGATGATGAGATGAATTGGTGGAATAAAGAAACTGGGAGGAAACGGGAGAAGCCCGAGAAAAGCTACGCATACGGTGTTAATCCACCACAAATTCCATATAGCAGGAGCAGGGGTCGATCCGACTACCCCTAGCATCAGAGGTGAGCGCTAAACCATTAACCTACCGCGGCCCAGCAGCATTTTGAAAGCAAATATCTATCTAAAAAATATCGTTTCCTAATAAGACCTTAAATAAGAAAATAATAAACTTTTTTTTTAATTTCACTTAATAAACCAAAACTAAATATACTTAAGTAAATATTAAATAAAATCATTTAGGTTAAAATGCACATTTTTAAATTTAACAAAAAATCTCTATTATATTTATGAAAATTGAAGGCAAAGAAATGAATTTTCATTTTAAAAAAGGAACCATCAAAATCTCGTAGCATTGAGAATTGGCGATAGCCACCATTTTGAATAACTACCGTTTTGTGAGGTCTATCACCCATATTCGTGCTCTTCATATCACCTCGCATTGCAGAAATTGTCAATCAATTGTCCATATCTCTGGTTATACTTGTCGGATTTAATTGATCTTTTTGTTTTTTAATTAAAGCCTAAGTTACACGCTATATTTTGTGTAAGAACATGGGTTTATCTAAAACCAATCATTTCAAAGTAAAATATTAAATAAGAAAATATTTTAGGCTAAAAATGAAACGTTTTTACATTTAACTGAAAAATTATTAGATTTACGAAAATATTGCTCATAAACATAAATGTAGCCAATAAAAATATCTTTAATTTAGAAAAAGAATGATCGAAATCGGATAACTCGTAGCCGAGATATGTTGATTTTAATAAATTGCGTCGGCCGCCATTTTGAATGCTCGCCATCTTGGATAGCTACCTTTCTGCAATGTCTATCACGTATTTTCGTGCTCTATACATGCCATGAGTGCTGAAAGTTTCATCTGGTCCCCCATTTTATACCAAATCATTTTTTGGCTTCTGGCACAAGGACTATTGTCTTAGTTATCCATTAAAGCCTAAATGAATGTTAAACGCTTAGTCGTAGAGTTTAAGTTAGCTATAAGTTATATTAAAGGTATTGTCATTTAAGTATAGTAAACAACCGATAGCTGCTTAGAACATTAATAAATCAGTAAAACTCTTTTTTTTAGTTATAAAAATCCAAGGCATGCAAAAGAGCCTCATGACCATCCTGACAAAGTTTTCTCCAGGATTTTTCCACAGTCACACAAGACAAATATAGGGATGGCCTCTTCAACAGAGACCCTGGCCGACACCTTCCGGAATTCTTTCCCCCTCCTCTATACTGGCCTGCCTTAAATGCATAAAGGCCATAAATAAAATTCAAATTCAAATTCCTGCCGCTTGGCGCCAATCCAGTCGAATTTTATTCATAGCCTTTAGGTATCTAAGACTCAGGACGGGTCGAAATACGAATTAAATACTGCTAGCATGCCATGCGAAATATCAACACTTTTATTTCATTGTGGACCAATAAGATGCGCACGTCTTGGACTCCGTGTTTCCCTGTTTCAAAAAAATCATGCAGACACAATCATAGACATACTTAATTTAATTTTCTAATTCGACTAAACTAACACCAGATGCCATCGTAAAGATTACAAGGATACCCTTGCCATGAAGATAGGGTGCATAAAATAAACTTTTTGCTGTTTTGTGGTTACATTTCGTTTATCACAGGCTATAGAATGGAATAATACTTGAAAATGACGAACAGAAAAAAAAATCCGATTTTATTGTAGAACGTATGCAGAATAATGACCTTGGAAAATTCATTTTTGACGAAACATCTTATAGGGTAAGACTGGGAGATATCGCCCGGTAGGAGAGGTTGCGCAGGTCCTGGAAAGACGGGAAGGAATTTGACTGACGCCTTGCGAGTGAAGGACAAGTGAATACGTTGTTGGCAGGCTCATCAGTTGAATTCCTGTGTTTATAGAAAGTTTTTGCTGAAAGTCATCATAATTTTATTGTGTCCACGATAGAAACTAAGTGCTTGAAGTTTCGTAAGCGTTGTGCATATTTTCAAAGGAAATGTTTTACTGTTAAGTAATTATAAATCAAGGTGTAAATGAGCTAGTTATTTGTCAGACCTTGTGTTGTACGCAGTTTGCGGTCATTCTGGAAATTTGCACCCAAACTATGTGGTGCGTAATCTTTTCTACCTAATGAGGATAGTTCGCACAAGCGGCAAGTAGCAGAGTCTGCGCAGTACATTCATTTAATACAATGAGAGGAAAGATTTCAGTGTTATTTTCGGTCTTGGCTCACTATTTGGCTGAGGAATACACTGTGTGAAGAGCACGAAATTCTTTTCCCCTGTCCACTTACGATTTTCGATAATGAGTAGTTTCTATTTGGTTCGTACTATCGAATGTCACCATCTTCTCATGTGCACTCTCTCCTACCCATGTGCACAGTCTTACCTGCCCTAGAGGAGAGTTTGCGCAAATGAAGGGGCTTTAAAAATCATTATCATTAAAGATGCAATGATCTATATCAAAGATTAATATATTGTACTTATGTATGAGATACTAAAGGATGTATTGTGCAATTTTTTTTAGACGTTTACATAAAAAAAATAGAATTTTAGTGAATTTTAACTGTGCGCATCTCTCCCAACTTTACCCTACATAGTTTGGCATAGGAGATTATTTCAAACATAATATCTCATTAGAAAAAGCAGTGAAGGTACTTTAAGAGAGTATAAAAATCAGTGGATATTTACGCATTACAGACAGAAGTGTACACAATCTGAAATGTCATCTTATATTTGTTTATGTAAATGACTTGAATGCTAGTGTTCACATTTTAACACTGAAAATATTATAAACAAACCTGTCGATATTGTAACTGTATTCTGATTATGGATATACGGATAACAGATATCTGAAAGTTCGCATGACGGATCACTAAATCAACCAAATTGAATCATTTTCGGATCATTACATATGGATAATTTGGATACGAATAATACAAATTATTTGGGTAACAATATCGGAATAATTTGTACATCAGGTATCCAGAATTTAGGACTATAAAGGTCAGATAATCCTGATTATCAATGTAGGAAAAAATGGATAAAAATAATGAAGATATTTTGAGTTTTTTGTATTTCGAATGATCTGACAATGAGGATGGTACATAATAGACATGGAGAATTATTATAAAAATATATGAGTTATTCTAGGGTTTCCATTCGTACGTATTTTGTACGTATTCTAAAAAAAAAAAAAAATGTCCATATCCGTACCGTACTTTGTACAAATTAACTAAATGTCCATACCTTTCATTTAATCAATTGTTGATTGTTAATTATTTTAAACGCATATATTTGTCCAAATTCATTTAATTTTATTTAAGGCCTTTAGGTAACTTTGGCTCAGGTCAGATGAGTAATGATGGAAGAATTGGTACAATGAGGAATGTGCGGGACCGGGAGAACCCACGCACATGGTGTTTGTCCACCACAAAGCCCACATTGCATGAGCTGGGATCAAACCGAGGTCCCTCAAACACCAGAGGTGAGTCTACCACTGAGCCAACGCGGCCCGGTAACCACAAACTCATATCACACCATTTATGAAGAACTTTCGCATTAGACACAACTGGAAAGAGTTCCTACAATATTAAACTATGTTTTCAGAGATTGTTGCGCCATCATCAAGAGAAAATAGTCCTTGTGCGTGTACCAAATTTTACTTATGGCATGTTTTACACGAGTATCTAAAGGAATATCTGTCTACTGCGCAGCACTCACGCGCATGATGTCACACGAACTGTATAAATAAAACTTCCAAATCACTGTTTTTAACCTGCTGCAGTAGACACATGGATTATTGAGTAGCAGACTCAGCTTAGTCTATTGAGCAGCAGACTTAAAAACCCGGCGGAGTGATTTTTGTTTTGTTTTGTTATTTAATTGATGTTTCTAGAGCATTAGATGGTAACAAGAATTTTCACTCAATACTTGTGCTTTCAAATAAAAAAACAACCGTAATACGTATTTTGTATGTGGAAGTAACCAACGTAAACAAGAATACAATAAATTCTGTTATGGGCTAGCAATGTTATAGAAACGGTAATATATTGAAACGTAATGGCCGAACGATCCTCCGACCTTGGCAATAGGTGTAAAGTAACTATTTCATGTTAATGTTGTGAGTAATTGTTCGCAATCTAATTCTATTTAATTAAATACGAAACCTTTACACTAATTTATTGGTATTGACTCCGTAACTAAATGGAAAGCGACTTAAAATATAATTTGGATACCAGATGGTACTAATTTTCTTTAGTCGCTATGAAGTTAAACAAATCGCTATTCAGTTGAAACACTGATAAATGACTCTGCATTCCAGGAACACGTCACATATAAAATTATAACAGATCTGTCTATATTGACAGTGAACAATTTTTCTCATCAAACTTTTACTCTATTATTTTTTTTATTATTAAAAAGAAAACATGGATGGCTGTATTATGTCATACAAAATTAATCGACTTCCAACGAAATGGATTCCATAATCGTCTTAATTGTTTTGGTAACACTGTTTTTAATCCCTATTATATTGTATTGAGTGTAGACACTTTTGTTGATATTGTTTTATTGTTATTTCTCTTATTGAATGGTTATTGTTGTTTTCTCTGTTGCGTCATTTGTTTCCCTTTGCGCCTATTTTTCTGTCCTTTTCTATATAACATGTCCAGCGAATGTGGTGGTTGAATCAATAGACATTTTAAAAGGACAGAGAGAGAGAGAGAGAGAGAGAAACGCACATAGCGCAGACAATTGAAACAGGTTGTGTTATTATCCCATCAAGCGAGACCCATTTTACGCTTTTGTTAGCTTTTTTTTCTGTCTGTTTCTTTTTTCGTCGCTAGATGGCTGGACGGATATTGAATTTACAAGAAAAGGGAGGTTGTTAAGTTTGTTTCAGACAACGTTTTGTCATTATTTTGTTAGCTGAACGAGAAGAATATAGCGAACTAGAATAAAAGCAGACACTTATCGTACGTTGTAATGGAGTTACTTAGTTGTTTTATTTTTATTAAGAACTCGGTATTGAAAAGGAAGTACAATGCTGTTAAATTTGTTTTTCAGTTTAATTCTATTACAATCTTTGTTTTGATTCTCCAAATTTTAATGTTTATATATTTGCACATAAACGTACGATACGATGGGTTAATCAAACAAGGCAATCGTTGGATTATTTCATGTTTAAATGAAACGCAGATTTTAAATAGGTACAGGGTAGTCACATAGGTTCTGCCTGCCATTTCTTCGAGGATTTGTTCAATTTCGCCAGGTGAATTTTGGTATGATACGCAAACAAACGTCCTTGTTCCAATCTATCCTGCCGCTAAAGAGTCATAACCAAGGACGTCTCCTTCAGGCATTACGAGCTCAGGTCATAGCTCGCTGTCTAGTCCATAAACGCAGCTTCTTCTTTCTACTCTGTCTTGGACTTTTTCTTCTGGTTGTCTCGCTCTTATTTCTTCATTTCTGTATCGCTTTTAGTGATTCTCAGCAGTCTTAGAAATCTCATTTCCGTATCCTGTACCGTACTTCTGCATAGTTCATGTTTCCGACTCGTCTATCACTATCGGCACACAGTGCACTTCTTAATGCCATTTTTACATTTTGTGGCACAACTCTATTCCTTTTATTCCAAGTGAATCCTTTTACTTCTTGATAAGAAATTTTAGACCTTCTGCTTTCCCCTCCTATCTGTTTATTCTCTAATCTACCTAAACCATGCAAGGGCAGGTTAGATTAGGTTAGGTTGGCATTAGATTTACTCAGTTTTGATTCCAATGCACTAGCAAGACCTTGATGACCTTAACCTATAATTTTCCAAGTTATATACAGTGGTTCGAACTTCTCATTTGACCCATTTGTAAATAAAGAATGCTTCAACAATATCAAAAGAAAAGCAAGGGTCCCTATATGTTAATAAGTAGGTCAATATTGTTTATACTTTATATACCTTTCAATAGAAACAGCGTTGCCACTTTAGCGACTTTGTTGCTAAACCTAGTGATTCTGAATATTCATTTAGCTACTAAAAATTCTCAATTCTATAGTATGCATAGGATTATAGTTACTTTTTGTGCATGCTCTAGCAACAAACACGCCTAACTCTAACATTAGTAAGATAGCGTTTTAGCTACTTTTAGCTAGTTGTTTAGCTATTTTCAAGTGGTTATTGTTGCCAAAAGGTATAGTTGCATAGTTTGATACCCGAAAGATCAACATCGGATTGGAACTACATACACATTTACAAAAAAGTAATTTTACTTTGCTCTATAAATGTACCATACGTGATACGCGGTATTGAATAAGTAAATTTTAAATTCTCTTAGTTTCATAAATGCACTTTGTAAAGTTGGTGACGATAATTACGCCATGTTCGTAATTGGCGAAATTACGTTCAAGTTACGTACGACATTTTGTTGTAAACGACTTTCGCCTTTTTTTAAAAAAAAAATGTTAAAACTTGGGATGGCGACATTGTCATCTTTTACCTTAGATAAAAAAAAATAGATAAATACAATTTATATTCATTTTGAAAACATAAACTATAAATAAGTAAACTTTACATGTGTTGTTAGGAATCGTAAACTGGGACACTTTACAGAAACAAAAAGTAAACGAATGGCTTCGTAACGGCAAAAGCCTCAGCTATCAAATATGGAGCGTATGGCGACAATCAATATTTGAATAGAGAGACAAACTTCCTGAAAAATAAAACAGAATATCCACTTTTGTATTCTTACGTAATGCAGCATCTCTTACACCATCACGTTCCATTAATGTTAATGTCAAAGCTAACGAAATAAAGATACATTTCCCTTGATGTTATCTTAGTTCCGTAGCTACAACGTAGCTCTCTCCATGAAAGGGGACGAAGGACGAATTGCCTTTTTAGCAACGCTTAGCAGTGATAAATTGCAGACTTCAGAAATGCTTTCGTTGGCTAAAGCAAGATCCCTAAAATGTGTATATATATAAAGAGCAGAGCATGGTTTTTTTTTAACGATTAGTACTTACAACGAAGATACACACTTTTGTTAGTACCTTTCATCACACGTGCGAAGTTTTCTTTGGTCTTCATTTATAGACTTCTTAAGAGTAATAATCAATTATAGCTGCTACTTTAGAAGTTAATTGGCAATATATTTCTCTAGATTTTCTTTCAGCACTGTGTCACTTATTTTCCTATGATTTCGGAACAAAAAATCGTGTCCTCTTTTCGAACTAAAAAAATTCTAAGAATTGTCTGCTGACAGGATATAATATGGCTTGCATTTCTGGGCTAGCTATACATAAATATGTGTGACGTAATCCTGCCACATGGATGAAGGCTGAACACACTTTTGTAGACCGGGAAGGGAAAGGAAGCGGTTACAGTCTTCATCTAGATACCATATAAGCATGAAACTGAAGGAAACAATGGACAACTCGGTCAGTAGGTCCGGCAGCAGTACTCGAACCTGCGTGCCAATCGGAAGTGCGAAACTGTAGCACTGTTCGAGACTACAATGGTTGGGTACCGAGCGGCCGTAGTTAGTACAGCAATCTGAAGGTTCTGAGAACGATCCCAGAGGTCACCCAACCCAGGGATTCCGTTAGGATTTTCAGTTTGGGGGGTGTAAAATCAAAATTGGGAGGTTGTTAGTGAGGTATTGCAATGTTTCTATCGATTTTTTGATCGTAAGAATTTTAAAGTTTGGGGTGTTCTTGAGAATTTGGGGGTGATACCCCCCTCACATGGGGGCTGACGGAATCACTGATTAACCTGGCTGGTTTTTTTCTAGGATTTCTCCTCAATCACACCAGGCAACTGCTGAGATGGTACGGTATCTTGAAACGAGGCTCTGCCTAGTCTCCTCCCTAAATTCTCTCCCTTACCCCATCCTGGACTGAACCAAAGTTGCCTAAAGGATAAAGAGCTGGGTGAGAAAACGACTCTAGAAAGCAATATTGAAAGTCGGTTGGAAACTTTCAAAATGTGGATTTGAAGGAAAATCAAAAAACAGTTTATTACAAAATTTACGAAATGAGAAATAATTAACAAAGTAAGTGACAGAAGCTCAATTCTGAACGAGTGTATAGCATAAAGTTAAGGCGGACCCGATGTAGGGTTGCCAACCAGCCGGTATTCTACCGGTCTGGCCGGAAATTTTAGTATTTTTTCTATTGGGCCGGTGACCGGTACCAAGCTTTCACCGGCGCTATTACAACCGGTAATTTTCTGAACATTAGTTGACCGTCTTACTCGTGGCTTTCATAGAGATTTTCCGGTTACCTATAAATAAAACAACTAAAATCTCGGAGTCAACCTTTATTTTCATAATAGAACACCTGCCCTTAATTTTATCGTTTATTCTATTACCGCTTATTAACGAGATACAATTAATGTACTTTGTCTAGCGTATAGTACTTTTATTTTAAATTTACATCTAAAACAACAGCACGTGAAATAAAATATTATTCTACAGATCGTGCTTTTATATAACTGTCAGAACTGAAATACTAAACTATGCTGGAGAAGGATTGCGCATTAAACATTTCTTAACTAATTCGTAAAAACTTATTAATTTCCTTTCTTTATTATTCAGGGGAAGGGATGCCGAGCCGGCATTTCACCGGTAGGGCTAGAAATTGTACCAATTCTGTGATTAAAATTTGTGGCCGATACAGAAGTCTAACCGACCTTACATGTATATGACCTCTATTTTATTTATGAATTATGATTATCTCTGCCAGAGACGATAGTCAGATCTGAAATCGGAGTTTCCAGTTCAGATTGGCCACTCACCCTTTTCCCGGTCTGTTGGATTTCTGTTTTCATTTGTCCTGTTCGAGAAAAAGAAGCGGATTAATTTCTTTGCTATCCCTCTGCACAATTTATGTGAAGTATTACCCCCATTTTTGATTAAATTTTCTGGTATTTTTTTTTAGGTAGGCCTACATTATATGGCTCTAATTATTTTCTTTGAGTTGCTGGTATTGTGGTTTACTTGGTATTATATTTTCTCTGGGAATATACATCATATTAATTAGTTGCGTCAAGTTTTGAGCTGTTCAAGTTGAGGTATTCTAAATTACAATATTTATATTTTACAGTGGGAAGTGGTGTTTTAGGTATTGTTCACCAATCCTGGTTTTCAATTACGTCTTTTTTTCTGCACAAGAAGATGCACTTTTACTCTTCTGTGCTTTTTTGGATCTGCGTCTATCCCCTGTGGTTTATGCAACCCCCTCAAAGCTAGTTAGCTGTGCCGGTAATTCTATTTCCCATAGTTGGCAACCCTAACCCGATGACGCGGCATACAGAAGTGCGTATACAGATAAAACCTATACAGATAAATCGTGGTCACTCAGCTTAAATCTGAAGTCAATTTCTCTTTATGTGTTTGAAACGAAGTTAAAAGAGCTCCATTTTTTGAGCATGTTAAAAACAAAACAAAACCTAAAAACTGTTCGTTTACAAGTTCTATATTAACTGATGCAATTGAAAACGCAATTGTAGGCCGAGGCAGGCACGTTGTCTGAGGCGTTAGAATACATTTTAATAGGTTTTTAAATCCTGGAAGTTATAGAATCGATATAGGCCAAAGTCATTATTTACTGAGTGAAGACGCAAGTTTCTGTGTGGAGGATTTAAGTCTGTAACTCCTGCAGGCCATTGCACATAGTTTTACTCTTTCGCAAACTTGGCTACGTCTATGAAGTTCAATTCTAGTCTTAATGTTTCAAAGGCTTTTGTAATGGACAATAAGAAAGTACATACGCTCGGGCTCTTAGCTTTTAGTTATATTTCAGTTTCAACACATGACTTAGATGCGTAATTATATGGTAGTTTGTTGGTACTAAGTCCGTGGAATATGGGGGCTTCGGAAAAGTGGTAAAACTTTATGTAAATCATTAACACTAGAAGGTTTATACATAACTTAATACAAATAAATAAATGTGTATGACGTTTAAGTTAGAGGTGATTTCCGGATGATTTCTAATATTTCATATTTTCTCACGTAAGCCTTTTACACTTTTTTCATATTCTAATACAGGATGGTACAGGACCTAAGGGTGTGAATACCGAGCGGCCATTACTTGCATTATACCAGAAAACTTGCATTGAAAGAAGTCGAGAGGCATTGTTTCGGAGGTACACCCAAAGTTCGTGTGATATACTCATATATAACGTAATATTCTGACAAATAATTACTTAATCCATGTCTACTACTCAAGCGTAAGTTTCTTCTAAATTCTTTGGGCAGTGGGTTCATCATTTGTAAAGTTTGGGCGCATCTACCTTTACACACGTTTTCACATGTCTTAAAGCGAACTTTTTTTTCTTTAATAGGAGCAATCAGCTCCAGAGGATTTAACTATTGGTCCTGTAACCCCCTTGTGTGTATATATCTTCTGTAATGAATGCATCACAACAATTTACTACGTAAAATAGATCGAGGGGTAATGAATTCCTTTGTAGGTGAGTAGGTATTAAGATGTCATTCTAAAATTCTGATGTTTACCCCTCCCCACAAAACACAAATTGGAAAAATCTCGCCAAGTGCAACAATGTGGAACGTTGTTGCGCCTTCCGTTTCGTCAACAAGTTTCAAAAACAAGCTTCATTGTTTTCATACAATGAGTGGAGGCCGTCGAGTGAACTCGCTACCTCTCAAGGTCTCTGAAGACTTGTCATAGTGAAGAGGTGATGTGTGTTCTGTAGAAGCTTATATTACTTCCCTTGGAGACCTACGCAATTTACACAAGAAATAATACTCAAGTCTAATAAATCAGTCTGAATGTGTGTACGTATAGGCTACATAACATTATTTTTTTTTCTTATTTCAGAAAATAAATGATAGATGGTGCCAGAAACCAGGTGTTAGTTATCTTGTATGACGCCATATTTTTGTGGGAGATCAAGTTTTAACCGCGTCAGATACAAATAAAATATATTGCAACTGCAAACTTTGATTAATAGCCGAAGCGGACCTTCATAGCTAGCAATAAAAAATTTAATAGCAACTTGTAATTGTTGCTGTTAATAAGCTGGGGATGCTGATTTGAAGGTCAAAGAGTTGGTTGGCAAGCTATTGGACGTATAGGAAGGAATGTTTGAAGTCCGTATCCTACGGATAACTGGTCAAGAGCTTTATGGAACACTGTAGGATGTGAGCTACTGGAAAAACAATCAATCATAAAACTATTTTTTTTTTGTTTTGCTTTGAGGTAAATAAGATGCACCAAGTCTCGTGTTTGTGATTCATTTCCGGTGGTTTCTTCCATACAAACTATGTAAAACAAATATGACATTGGTAAAATTTCACATTAAATTTGTACACTAGAAGGTAGTTCCTAATGTTAACAGTCAAATAAAAACTACCGTTAGATGTCATATTTTATAGTACAGATGTAACGTAATAGGAGTAATTGACACATCGAACACTAGATGGCGAGGAAACGTTAACGAAGAGAGATGTAGCTCTGTTTTATTTTCTTTACAATAACTTCTAACGAGGCACAACATTAACTACATTTTAAAATTTCTTTGGAAAGCTGAACTTATTTTTTGTTTAGTGTATTCTGAAGTAATTTTCTGTCCAAGTAAATTTCAATTCCTACAGCACTGTATGAAGCATTTACAATAAAAGGAAACCCCTTTTTTATACATTAACAATTATAATGAAGGTATGTATGACTGAAAGGAGGTATGGACTGCATATAATAAAAATTAGGAAGAGTAAGAATATCATTAGCACGTTGAAGAAACCTATGAAAATAAGCTATATTGAAGAGAATAGATCAGAAAGGAACAATCTTGGAGACAGTGACTAACAGATAACGAAACTAGTGAGGACATTGATTACCTATTTATTGTACACTGAAAGAAATGATTGAAGGTATGGTCAAAAAAGAAAGAAGGAATAAAATAGTAAGTTTTTAATATACCTAAACGTAATCAAGGGTTTGCAGTTTCCAGAGATATTGTAGTTCTGGTTTTTTGTTTGTTTTTAAATAAAAATCGACAAAATTAGACATTTTGTTATAATTTTATGATGAGGTACCAGGTGTTACACCCTTTGCTGAAAGCATCGATCGCAGGCTGTAAAGTTTTGTTAATTTGTTGAATGTTTCTTGCTATGGCAAGAAATGCGGTGTCGTTTGATGACAATGACGGCAGGTCTGAACTGAAGAGGAGGTATAGTAGTGGTGAGAGAACTGATCCTTGGGGTACACCGGTATTGAGTGTAGATGTAGCGAACATAAGCATTGGGCAGTCGAAAGCTGAGTAAATTGCTAATTAATCCCTGGTGCCATACCTTGTCGAATGCTTTTTTAAATCAAAGAGCACAAAACATGAGGGTTTGTAGGTGTTATATTGGTTTGTTATATGGTTACCAAGCCGCAGTAGTTGGTCCTGGATACTATAGCCTGGGCGGAACCCTGCTTCGTGGTCGAGGAGAAGATGGTGGTCATGGATATTTTGGTGAAGTCGTTTTACTAGGATGCGTTCTAGGATCTTTCCGAGAGTAGGGGTTAGTTGGATCGGGCTGTATGAGGAAACGGAGTCCGGAGGTTAGTTAGGTTTTAAGAACATGAGGGTTTTCGAGGTTTTCCAGTTGGCTGGAATGAATTCGGTTATTAGGACGAAGTTGAATACTGTGGCGAGGAGATGTAGTAGACGATATGGTCCTTCTTTGATATGCTTGTAGGTGATATCATCCATATCAGGAGCGGCATTTTTCTTGTTGGCTGTAATGGTGATAATATTTTCAACTGTAATCGGTTCTGTGAGTTGTTTGTTCTCATTGATCTGATGTTTGTAATGAGGCTGCAGTTCTGGTGCGTCCACTATGAATGGGATGGTAAGCGGCGGCTTAAAACTTTCCAGAGATGAGCTGCAAAGGCATTTGCTTTGTCCTTGTCAGATTGTAGAGGCTGGTCATTCTGTATCAGCGGATACATTGCCACAGTGCGTTGTCCAGTAAGAATATTGAACCTTTTCCAAAATTTTGTTGGATGTGCAGTATTTTTGAGCTAATTGCAAGTCTTAACCCATTGGCGGAATTTGTATGCATTTAGATAGTTATGTATGGTGCGCTGAAGTTGACGATGTAATTGAAGAGAAATTGGGTTGCGGGTTTGACTGTAATCACGGAAAAATTGACGGGAGCGACGTATTAAGGTAAGGTTTTATGGAGGGAGTTTAGGTCAGTGTGGTGTGGAAGTTGTAGTAGGTATATATAATGCTGATTGGTTTCATTGACGGCGTCCATCGTTTTGAAGAGCTATTCTTCTGTAGAGGTTTGCAGATCTCCGTCTATGTAGATGCGATAGTCGTCCCACTTGGCGAGGTCATATTGGATGGTTTGTCTTAGGGTTGGGGGGTTAGGTTGGGGTTGAAAACGGCGTTGGATGGTTAGTTTTATAGGTACATGATCACTACCTATAGTATTCAGGGCATGTATTTGACTGCGGTTTGTTAGGTTGGGGATAGAATATCTGGAGTATTTTGGGAGATAGGACGAGTAGGGTTTGGGTAGTGGTTGTATGAGTCCGTTGGTAGATGTGCTGACAAAGTTTGTGAATTGTGCTCGTTGACGATCGGATCGACTATGGATATTTACATCAGCCATGATGATAAAGGTTTTGAAGTTATCAGCGATGTATTTAAAAAAACGGAAGTGGTGTTGGGTGTTCTGGGGGTACATAAATAGTAACTAAGTTGATATAGAGGCTGTGAAAATAAAGTGTGGCGATGAGATGTTCTGGTAAGTTTATTTGTGGGGGAGGGGAGGGCTGAATTTTAAAGATAAAGGTAGGTTATGGAATAACATAAAAATGTCTTAGCGTGCCTGTATTGAATTATAGGAGCTTTTATTATTTTTATTTTTGGCTGTTTGCCGCCCCCTAAAAGTGCAGCCCGGGGCGCTTGCCCCCTTTTGCCACCCCTAGCTCTGACACTCCCCCCAGAATATACCTAGAATAAACATATTGATACTATTATGATTTACTGAAAGTTCTGAAAGGAAGTGGAAGATATAAAAACAAATTCATTAACATATTTTGAATTTTTCAGATCTTGTTTGGTTAAAATAACATTGTTCTTCGATCAGGGCCGTTTCAAGATAGATGTGGTCCCTGCGCCAAATCTTATCGGCGTTTTCTTCATTTAAAATTATATAAAGATTCAAGTAATCAATTTTATCTCTCGTAGCTGTCTATTTTAAAAGTAATATGTAAATAATGCAATACTCTCTATTCTGTGCTTCATTTATTTCACACATTTAATAAGTTATAGAATCCCCAAAGGGTCGGGCATCTGGTCCCTGATTCAGTATGCCCATACATTAAGATGTATTTTAATCCAATTTTTTAGGTACATGAAAAGTAGTGCCATATTTTCTCAAATACATTTTAGCATTGCTCTTTATAGGGTAAGCACTTATGCACAAGGGGAAGAAAAAGAGAAATATTTAAATGAACAGATAAACATAATTATCAAGGTCACATGAAGATCACAAACGAACAAGAATTTTTCGCAGTGATTGATGATGTGTTGAATTCAACACCCTTGCAGTACTACGATTCGCAATTTATCGGAACATACAAGGTATATGTTTTTAAATCTTGCGAAATTTGCTTCTGATCGCCTACAGTATAGGCAACACTTCATACATATGCGAATAAGTACTGTAAGGTTATGATACTCTGTAAGATTCCGCTTAAGATAATTTGTCTTTTAAATTATGATTATTAATAAAGTTTGTGTGTTAACTAATTTCACTTATCTATACCAAATGCGATTATATAAATACAGGGTGACCCAAAGAGAAACTTCCCATCTCGTTTATTTAGTAACCGATTGATTTATAGAAAACTTCCTATCCCGAAACATACCATTTTTAATATCGGGTGGGAGGTACTATTTTTATAAGGTTCTGTTCCATTTTCATCGGCCTCTTGGAAGAATGATGAACTTTCTTGAATGGAAACATGAGTCAAGTGACACATCATTTAAAAGAGATGTCAACTGTTGAAATTCACTGATGTAAGTGATAATTGAGAAACCTGGACACACAAAAATATTACTTCTAATTTCCCAGTTTGCTACTGCACCACAAATTACAAAAACCGTGACTACAATCACCTCTACATTGACACCAAAAGTATCGCACTTCTTTCTAATTCCAGGTATTCCCAATTTCACTTGAATTGCCTTCTCAAGAAAACAAAATACAGCAATCCAACAGCAGTTGCAGCAACTTCTCTCCTTGCTGTATAGATAGATCACCTTCCACCATAATCTGACCATTGCATTAGAAAATATATTTTTTTCCCCTTTCGGTTAATCTAATGAATCACTTTGGAAACTATGTACTAAACTTTCTTTCTCTTCACTCTTCCTTGTAGATTTCATGATTGAAAATATATTCCTTAAAACAGTAATACCACTACCCATAAATCAGAACACTTAACACATAATTGAAATAATATAAATTTCGTAAGCACACACTTCGTAACTTTACTTCCACAGAATATGCTTCGCTAACGACACTTGGATACTAACTGCGGGCTCTCATGACAGTTGACCTGACCTTTTTCAGATTGCGCCTTTTTCATGGACGAGCCAATCGGGTGGGAGTAACGTCACAACCAGTTTAAATTTAAAACTACCAGATAATCAAGGGATTGGCCACGGCCGCCATGTTTAATCCCAAATAAAATATAAATTTGGTCGCACACTACAACAAGACCAAATATAAAGGTATAGAAAATGAAAGTACGCTTTGTCCTGAGTAAGATGATACAATTTTTTCCCCGTCAAACATCGGTAAGATACCTTTCTCGGCACTTGAAATTAACATACTGGTATATGGGAAAGAGTATTTTGCGATTTCCGAAGCAGGAGTAGCAGGTGACCTCAACTACCTTTTGATAGGTCGTAGAGCTATTTTAGCTTCCTCTGAAGAGCCTATAACCTTTCCCGGAAAACATAGTTAACTTAGAGTTTTCCGCACTTATGCGTATGCAAGCATGTGAGGGGTGACACAAAATTCCTGACGCCATAGATTTTCAATAGCATAAGTCCCGAAAACACTAAGTTCCCGGTGTTTTCCGGGAACGGTGTATCAAAAAGTAGTCGAGGTCACCTCCTACTCCTGCTTCGAAAATCGTACAATACTGTCCTTTCCCAATACCTCCATGTTAATTTCAAGTGCCGAAAGAAGTACCTTGCCGATGTTTGGCGGAAAAGAAACTTCTATCATTTTACTCAGCCTATAAAAGTGGACTGAAATTACGTTTGAAACTCTCAAATGTTTTAACTGAAACTTTTCGAGTGAGAAAATAATTTAAACGATTTAACTTTATGAGCACTTCAACTGCTATCATATAGTGAGAGAAACTCTTGAAAACATTACTATGGTAAATTTAAATACTTCAGGGTCTAATGATAAAACATTCAATTTTCTTAAATCAAACCCTGGTTAACTGACAACACACTTAAGAGATTCTTTGGTTCTCTTTGCAAAAAAAAAAAAAAAAAAAAAGTTTTGGAATTATATTAAATTTTTTGTGTTGAATTGCAACTACTTTTTACTATAACCCGGAAACACTGTGAATTCGTAAATATGGTAATAATTTACTGCAGTCAATCGTTATAGGGATGCTCCACCGCCCACCCAGTAGAGAAACTCCTGCAAGTATCCCTGTCTCCTCTGAAAAATAAAATGGGATACGTGTGAATTTGTTCTAGTCTTGAGGTGAATACACGTGTGGTACTGCATTTCGTTTTTTTTTTGTTTTGTTTTTTTGCGGAATACGGGTTACAGGATCCTAAACTTTGCATAATTAGCTAATAAGCGTCGAATGGTTTAAATATTGTAAAATATTAACATACTTGAAATGTTTTTAGTTTATTGGTTTGGACAATTCCAAACACAATTGAAACTATAGGTGACGTGTTACGGGATTTTTCCCCCATTCTAGAAATCGAGTGGTTTCGAAATAAACGGGATGGGAACTTTTTCTTTGGGTCACCCTGTATTTAGATAATTGCATTTGAAATAGATAAGTGGAATTAACACGTCAACTTCATTAATAATTAGTAATTTAAAGGACAAATTATGTTCATCGAAACTTTACATACTATCCTAAACAAAAATCACAGAGCATTCCCACATATGTATAAAGTGTTGCCTACACAGTAGGTGTTCGAAAGAGAATTCCGCAAATTTTGTTCCGACAAATTGAGAAACGTAGAAACACGGGCGCCGATCCCGTGGGGGATTTGGGGGCCCTGGCCCCCAAAAGTTGAAGTGGGCCCTCCTAATGGGGGGGGGGGGAGCAAATGATAGGGTGAAGTCGGGTCTCCTATTTCTACAGTACATGGTCATTCGTTTTCCCCTTCTACTAAGCTTATCTCCCTTTGGCAAATCTATTTCATTGATAAATTCCTCCCTGGAACTTGGGTGCTACAGTACTTATATAAATTACATCACGTATAATACCCCCTCGACTGGCTAAAGGAGTTAATTCGTGCATTTGTTTCTGGAATTTCGTGCATAACATCGATAAAGACCATTTAGTGAAAAAAGAAAAGAAAGAATGAAAAGGTATTTTCTGTCGTTTATCCCTCGGAACGCCAAGATCGGGTCAAAAACGACCCATACAGTCAAAATATTATTTTTGTCCATTAGTCAAATGGAAGAGTAAAATTCTGTGCACTCCGCATACTGTCAGCAATGTAATCGCTTCATTTGCAAGAATCAGAATACAACAGACACGGTGTGCTTTACATGTGAGA